>JASDQU010371827.1:0-12571 GCA_032191745.1 Picea mariana | reverse complement strand
TCATATTTGAGCAAACAAATAGCCATTAGAAAGATCTTGAAAAGGAGAATCCATCTATCAACACAAGATTTTGAATTAAGCACTACATTTTTTCAAAAAATAATTAAATAATTTTTGCAGCAGTAAAAGAAGAGAAATGAGTGGAAATTGCAAGTAATGTTTTGCTCAGAACTTAGATTGAGGCATGAGTATAGTCATTGGAGAACTGTTTCAGAGAGGAATGTGTCAAGAGAACCCAATTTTGACTTAGTGCATTGTGTTCTTTGTAAATTGAGATGAAGAATAACTTGTAATCTAATTAATGAAATGTTTTATAGTATGCATGTTCTAACAATAATTATTACATGTACATTTCTTACAGAATTAGAGGTACAAGAAAACAATTTTGGTTCTTATATGAAGATTAGAATTATGGAAGATGCTCAGGGATCTTAAATACATGAGGAAGAGGTCAGAGATCTACATTTCAGCATGGAAAATGTTGAGACAGAGTCTAATGGAAGAAGAGGTAGGAAAGAGCCTATAACTATGAGAATCCTACAGTGAGAAGTGAAAATCTATAGGGAAGATAACGAGAAGATTATAAAATCTCATAAGGAGATACTACAAAATCTAAATATTCTGCAAAGGCATGCCAATAAAGACTCTGGCACAAAGCAAGCAACTAGTGTTAGACAATTGATAGCATCCAGATCCCATAGAATAAAGCATGATCACGGGAATGACAAACAAACAAGAAGCATGAACAGGTGTCATCATTTCCCAGAGAAATCAACTAGAAGAGATCGTGCAAGTTAAGGGCTAGGGAGAATCTCAAGTGTGTCTCTTGTTAGGAGGCGTAGGAGAAGGCTTGAGTCAAACACTTTACAATCTAAGTTCGAGAAAAACAAGCCACCAACTTTTAATGGTGAGCATAGAAAGGGAGAAGAAGTTGAGGCATGATTGTTGGAAATGAAGAAATGTTTCCATCTCCATGATTATCCCTCAAGGATAGAAACTAGAATTCCAACCTAACACATGTAAGGAAAGGCATCCATGTGGTGGAATTATCTTAACCAGGCCAAGCACTTAGATGAGAAGAAGGTCTCATGGAGGAAATTCAAAGGATATTTCCAAAATAAATATTTGTCAAAGCATTACTATGAAAGGAAGATGAAAGAGTTAATTGAACTCAAGTTGGGAAGCATGACAATGGATGAATATGAGAAGAGATTCTTTGAGTTGTTGAAGTATGTGGGCTTCATAAAGGATGAGAAAGTCAAAATCCAAATGTTTTTGAGTGGGTTTCCCTCTTTCTACAGTGACAAGATACACTATGATAATCCCAAGACTTAGGAGGAGGCCATAATGAGATAAAATCTTCCTTATGAGTAGAGCAGAGGAAGGATAGTCTTCCAAAAAGATTGGAATGACAAGATGAAGGGTAAAAATGAGAAAAGGTGGAAAGGTTTTAAGCCACCCTTTTTTAGAAATAACTCCCAAGCAAATCAGCAAGGGAATTTAGCCCAAAATGAACCCAGGATGGCAGATTCATTTGGGAAAAGTCCAAGACAGTATCACATGAAGTGTTGGGGATGTGAGGGAGATCAATTGTATAGGGATTTGCAGGCTCACAAAGGTGAAAGATTGAGGACTTTCCACAATATTCAAGAGGTTGAAATAGTGGAGGATATGGGAGAAAACACACCAATGATTTTTGCAGCCTTGGACAACAACCAAGCAGAATATCAATCCCCCATGATTGAATTCGAAGGTAATATTGATAATCATCCCATAGAAATTTTAATTGATTCTCAAGCTATCTATAGTTACATAAACTCTAACATTGTTGAAATATTTCACTTACTGATCTAGAATCGGATCCAGGAGCCTGACAGGGCTCAAAAAGGCTCAAAAATGAAAGTGCTCGGAATCTGATGAAACCGGTGCCATTGCGTTCGTCTCGTCTTCCTGATTCCGGCCATATATTTACTTCATCAAACGGGATTCGTATGCGAAAGATATCGCATTTTGTTCGAAAACCCAAACAGGCAAAAAAAGTGGGTGACTGTACAGTCCGTACAGTGCCACGTGCCAGGCTGACTGTACAGGCCGTACGGTCATACAGATGATGTGGAAAATTACAGGGAGTATGACAGGTACAGTTGGACTAGTCAGAGGGTGACACGTGTCACCACTGTAAGGGTGACACGTGGCAGGTACAGTGGCATGCTGGCATGGTGGTACGGTTGTTGACTGGGTAGACACCTCAGTAGACAGGTGGACGAATCAGAATTTGACAGGTGGTAGTTTTTTATTGGTAGTGGAGGTGCCACATGGCCCAGTCATGGGCTGCCACATGGCACCCTATGGTTGGCTCTCCGGTTTATGAAAAATTGGTTGGAGTCCATGGGAGTCGAACCCCGACCTCCCATGGCGTATGGACCGGCAGGGCCGAGCTAGCCAGCCCTCCCTCGCTTGGTTCTTAACAACTATATGATAAAATAATTATTTGAATTTGATTGAATCGTCATTCGAAGGGGGGAAAGGGCTGGGGCTTAGCCCCAACCCTCGGCACTTAACACACGACGTGACCACCCACGAGAAACCAGGAGCCAAAAGCTGGGAGGTATGGGGACTAGCCCCGGTTCTTTGGGGATTCGGTCCTATCCACCGCCAACAGACCGTGAGCTAAGGGCACGGGGGGTTAGGTTGTTATCCCTCGGTTCTATTCACGCGTCGAAGACCAAGAGCCAGCCCGGACAGGGGGGCTAGCGCACAGGTGGAGCGCCTGGCCACATGGCCACCCCCCATATGACCAGGGGCGCGCACTTTTGGGGGCTACGCCCAAATATTATTGCAAGTGGTTTTTTTTTATATAGTTTTTTATTTTCTATTGATTTTATGCCTGTAACTAATGGATTTTATCCATTTTTGGGAGATATTGGGCATTTTTGGAGGCCAAATTTTGGGAGGAAGTTGGGGATGGATAACCAACTTCAGATCTATATTAACCAGGCCTTTTTGAGGCCATGGAGGACAGTCAGAGCAGATTTATATTGAAGGGAAGCCAAGCCAAAGCCATTTTTATGCAAGGAAGCTATTGAGGAGCAGACGCTTGCGGGCCATTTCTGGGAGCTCCGGTCATCCGTTTTGCATGCCGTTTCTTTTGTTGGGTTCGAGAGATCTGGAAGAACATGATCAAATCAGTCTTGTATCCAATTGGTACTTTTGCAATGTACTTTTGAGCTTTTGAACAGAAATAAAGAATCCTCCCCCACAGAGACAAAGGCCCGGAGACGTAGGCAACATTGTGCCGAACTCCGTTATCAATTCTCTTGCTATAGTTTGATGTTTATTACTTCATTTCAGATCTGCATATGTGTATATGGCTGTCATAATTCCTCTCTTTTCCTCATTCTTTCATTAAGCTTCTCAAATGGTTAATTAACACATGCAATTAAATACTCAACCACAGTCATTAAAAGATCTTTATGGATCACTTACAAAGAAGAAATCATAATAAAATTTGGTTAGTTCAATTAGCCACATGGGCTAAGAGGAAAATTGATGAGATGGTTAAATATTGTCCAATAGAAATGAATGGAATCGGAACAAAGGTAGATGTGAACATCATACCATTAGGTTCATATGATTGTCTAATTACTATGAATTGGTTGGAAAACCCAATGTGACACTAGACTATTACAAGACAATCACTTGTCTTGATGAAGAGGGGAAGCAAGGCAAGGTTCAAGGC
The DNA here is from genome assembly GCA_032191745.1 of Picea mariana. Taxonomy (NCBI): domain Eukaryota; kingdom Viridiplantae; phylum Streptophyta; class Pinopsida; order Pinales; family Pinaceae; genus Picea; species Picea mariana. The sequence continues at coordinate 8,832 of JASDQU010371827.1, read as the reverse complement.
ATTCTAGGAGCTATAGTTTTTAGATAAATTTTATCCATTTAGCTGAAAAAATACTTTTAGGAAGGAATGTCAAATTTTTCCAACCCATATGGAAGAGGAAGCCAAAGATAAAATGGAAAGTGTTGAATACCATCAGTGTTGAAGGATTTTGGAGATGTTTTGGGGGATATTCCAGGATTTCCACCAAGAGAGACATTGATTTCTCCATTGATTTAATGCTAGGAGTTTCCCCAATGTCCAAAACACCTTACAAAATGGGAACACTAGAGTTGAAGGAGTTGCATATGCAACTTGAAGAACTATTAAAGAATGAGTATATATTCCTAAGTGTGTCACCTTGGGGTGCCCCAGTTATTTTTCTGAAGAATAAAGATGGTACCTTAAGGCTATGTATTTATTTTATATATTTAAATAAGGTCACCATAAAGAACAAGTACTCCTTTACGAGAATTGATGATAGAATTGATCAGTTGAAATGCGCAAGAATATTTTCCAAGATTGACTTGAGTTCAGGTTATCATCAAGTAAGGATAAAGGGAGAAGATATCAACAAGACAACATTCAAGACACGATACGAGAATTATGAATTTAAGGTAGTTTCGTTTGGGCTATCAAATTCCCCAGTGGTTTTCATGTTCCTCATTAATGGAGTGTCCATAAAATGCCTCAACTCTATTTTCTTCCATTTTTGTACATTTATGGGATGAAAGCATTATTCCATTGCATCTAGAGCACTCATTTTAGTTAGGTATGCCTTTTTTTTCACTCGAAAAGGTTTATGTTTGCCTAAGATACAAGCATTTCAGTCAGATCTAGAGGTATAAAGCCTGAATACGCCCTTTCTAAATTTTTGCAGAGATAATATTTCAATTTTATTTCGGTTTTCTATTGTTCATTTCTGTGTTGCTACTCTTTTTGGTCTGCATATACTCTTTTCCCCGCGCTCTTTGCGATCCCAAAAAATCATAAATAGAGCAGAAAGGGTTTCATGTTTGTGTATACTCTTTGTCTTGTGATCTCAATAAATCGGAAACAGAGGGAAAATTTGCATTGTCTGGGTAAGCTAACCGATATCTAACCCTTGTAATCATTGAGAAGYGAAATTTTATTATTATRTGTGAAGAGTATTTTTATGAGCATGCTCTCCAAGGTCATCTTCCACTGTTAGAATAATGTAGATGTGCTCGTTTAACCATAGACAATGCTACACCATTGTCACCCAACCATAGGCATAAATCCACCCTCGAGCACCTTAACCTTTGAAAAAAACAATGATTCTAGGAAGCCACACCAGAACCAATATATGACCAAGAGAGCATACTTTCTCCAAGGGTAGCGCACAATAGAAAGTATCGAAAGGACTAAACAAGAGAAAACCGTACAACTATAGTTGACAATAGAAAGTATCGAAAGGACTAAACAAGAGAAAACCGTACAACTGTAGTTGTTATTGTTCCTCCTCCAAACTTGAGCATTGTTTCCGGTTTCCTGAGTGAGAGTGAGTGAACAAATGAGCCAAGATGTCCTCTATTTATATTCATCTGTCCAGTGACTTTTCTGGTTGGGTTGATCTAACTTTCTTGTAATTATATTTTATGTTTATCTTTTTCCTGTGAGGATGACTTGTCTTCCTAGAGGATAACACCTTAATATTATATATTTTGTTGAGCCGACATGTCTTCTAGGGTTTTCACACATCTGTTTATGGTTTCTCTTGCTTCTGGAATATTCTATTGTAGTCAAAGGTTATATATGGAGATTAATACCTCTCGCAGCTACCATAATATCAACACTCCCTCTTAGCTAGGGAGGTATTAATGGTCTCAAACACATCCATCCATCTTTACATGGTATGAGCAAGATGCACATAGTCTTGTAGACCATTCTATAGGCATCATCATCATGTCACACATGGTTACACCCATGTGGACCTATCAATATCATCTAGGGGCCACAACCCACTAGAAAACACTGAAGATACACCTTGTAGTGTGTGTCACCATCATCGTCATGGGCTACACCCACATGACGTGCTCACCCATGTCGTGAGTATCATCATAAGTATCATCATTACTATCAACATCATCTGGTAGCAATCATCAAAATATATCGTCATAATATCCATGAGCCTCATTTAGCTATATTGATGATCCATATCCACCACCATGTGTCTAGCACCTCAGGTCATTCTTGTCCCATGACAAGATTCATGACCTCATCAGAGCCACATTCACCTCACAGTTGAATCTCTCATAGGATCGCTCTGTGAATGCATTTATCTTGATGCTATCGGAAACGTGTGTCTATCACCTCGAGTCGTTCTTGTCCCATGACAAGAATTATGACCATATCGGAGCCACAAACACCTCATGGTGATCCTCTCATAGGATCACTCTGTGAATTCATTCAACTCTATGTTATCGGACACGTGGAATTTCCCCTCGAGTCTTCAGTCCATCGAAGACTACATCGAGGCACATTTACTATGGATGTAGATGTTCCCTATCTCCCCTTGTCTGCAGCCCAGTTCCTTTGGAGATAGAGTCGGCCCGATGCTTATCGGGGCTACTCACCTACTTGTGAGAGTTTCAAGGCCCGATGCAATTCACACATAGGATATCTAGCAGCAACTCGAATCTTCAATCCGTCGAAGATTACATCTGAGCCTATTCCCACATGATCAAGTTCGTCTGATCAATATTGGATTATCGGCGTGTTGTTGCAATCATCAATACTCCCCCAGGGAAACATTTGTATTCATGCCAATCTTGTCCCATATAGAGGCTTAGTGCAAATGTAATCTATTTACTCATTTGTGGATAAGTGATGGAGCCTCACTGCTCCTTCCTGCACCATGTCTCTGATGAATTCTTGCAATATTCCTCATATCAAACTTTGAAGTCGACTCCCTCTATCTGATAGAATCCTCGGACCATGCTTTCGCCTGTTGCATGCCATTTTTCATTCTGCAAAGTGTCATGAAACTATGTTGGCTTATTCTTGATCACTGACTCCCTCTCAGGTTTATCTCTTATTTCCTTCCTAGAATAAGAAAAAAGAACAAAATCTCCATGGTATCCTCTATGGAAGATATCTTTCCTGGAGTCTAGGTAAGTAACCAAGAACATCTCCTAAAGGATATCAAATTCATCTCGTAAACAATAAGCATTTACATAAGAACAAGACTATCTCCTAGAGAGGATATCAACAAGTGCATCTCTAGTATTAAGGGGTTAGTACAATGATCATAACTTCAATAGATCAAGATGTAGCATAAGGTCATAATAATGCCATAACAGCTAGAGACATATCAATTTTTAAATAATTAAACCTAGATTCTTCACTGCTAGGGAAGGTGCACTTGTTCCTTTGAATGTATTGAATTCAAAATCATTACTTGGACAAGGACTCTTGTACATTCCCTGCAAAACAAACTCATTATTTTACTGGATGATATAACTTGAAAAGAATATACAAGTGCATACCTTTGAAATTTGTAGTATCGTTCATCTTGTCTTCTAATCTGAAACTAGATACCATCTTGACAAAGAGAGATTAGAAATTGAATCAAAAAGGTTCAATGATTAGAACAAGCTAGAAACCCTGAAATTTCAACTTTGACAACAAAAAATAATTTTTTACCAAAAGTCAACCTTTGACTTTGACCAATCAACCTTTGAATTTGACCAGTCAACATTTGACTTTGACTTTGACCATTCAACCTTTGACTTTGACCCAAAAACTCAAACTTGAAGTTTTTATTGGTTGAGGGCACCAAAGGGTGCACTAGGCTAGGGCACACTAGAATATCCATAAATTAGGTCCAACGCTTCACTTAAGGTGCCAAAAGAGTTGGATTAGGGTTTGTTGTAGCTACAAAATTTGAAACCCTAGTTGCAGCTACAACTGGTGCCGCAACAAGCTAAAAAAAGAATTTCCACGCTACCTTCCAGTGGTTAGACTGTCCTAAAGGTAGTGTGGACCCATAACCTGTTAGAATAATGTAGATGTGCTTGTTTAACCATAGACAATGTTACACCATCTTCACCCAACCATAGGCATAAATCCACCCCCAAGCACCTTAACCTTTGACAGAAAGAATGATTCCAGGAAGCCACACCAAAACCAACAAATGACCAAGAAAGCACACTTTCTCCAAGGGTAACGCACAAGAGAAAGTACCAGAAAGACTAAACAAGAGAAAATTGTACAACATCAATTGTTCATGCTCCCCCTCCAAACTTGTGCATTGTTTCTGGTTTCCTGAGTGAGAGTGAGTGAAAAAATTAGCCAAAAACGTCCTCTATTTATATTAATCTGTCCAGTGACTTTTTTGGTTCGGCCGACCTGACTTTTTGGTAATTATATTTTCTATTTGTCTTTTTCCTGTGAGGTCGACTTGTCTCCCTGGAGGATAATACCTTAATATTATATATTTTGCTGAGCTGACATGTCTTCTAGGGTTTTCACACATCTGTTTAGGGTTTCTCTTGCTTCAGGAATATTCTATTATAGTCAAAGGTTACATATGGAGGTTAATATCTCTCGCAGATACCATAATATCAACATCCACCGCAACAATAGCACCCCCAATCCTCCTTCTAAACAATATAATATGTTTTGCACTAGCTCACTTGGTTAAAAGTTGTTTTATTAAGTAAGAGGTCTTGAGTTCAAGTCTCTTTTTTGTTGTTTTTTTTTAAGTTCATGCATCCATTGTAAAGTGTATTTCACTTAAATTATAAAAGTGAATCACTATAAGTAGCTTTAATATTTTATTTCAAGTTATTTATTTTGCATGCAACTTTCATTTATAAAGTAACTTCATTGTAAAAATGGCCCTCGTTTATTCTATAAAAGTGGATCACTTCATAAGCAATTTATTTGTAAAAGTGAGGTTATTAAAATGAGGGGTATCACCACGTGGACCAACTTCTACTTGCCACGTGGCTCTTTGGCTACCATTTATGTCTTTTTTCAAAAGGGAATAACTTTCACATCCAAAGTTTGTTTTTAGTGTTGTTTTTTTAAACATCCTATTTTTTCGAGAGCTTTCCATCCATACCATCATATTCAAATTATAGATATGTGTTATCTCCATATTTAATATCGTTTCTAGCAATGATCTTTTTCTTACCAGTACCGGCTACTTCTCATGAAAATCTCATATGGAGGATGTATTAAGAAGTAAAGGATTGTACCAGATTACCTTGGGAAAAGAAAAAGAACCCATTGATGATGACAAGTATTCCAAATGGGTTAATAGGAATGATGAAGCATGTGGACTAATTAGAATGTCCATCTCTCCTAATTTAAGGTTTCACCTTCAAGGAATTGAGGGCCCAAATAAAGCTCGGGAAAATCTTGCAACTATGTTTGGTAAACACAATATTATCTAATCCCACCAGTTTGAAAATCAATTAATGACTTTAAGTCCAAATGATTTTTCTTGCATTGAAGATCAGATATCTAAATTCAAAACACTTATACTTTTGTGTATAGAATGTGAGCTAGATCCAAAGGAGCATCAATGTATATATACTATTTTTTCTAAGCTAGATAGTTCATATTATGTCTTTTTATATACCTTTTATACCACTAGAGAAGCCCTAGGGAGTGCTTATAAATAAATTTCTCTTCAGTCCTTCTATGATGCTCTAATTCTCGAATAAGATAAGTTTGTGAAACTTGGATTTATCAACACTGCATGTACATCCAACAAAGCCTTAGTGGTCCAGCAAAAGGATTAATCCAAGAATCCCAAGAAGTAACATATTCACCACAACAACAAACAAAACAAGGGTCCCAAACCTTCTCAGTCGACTTCCGCTCCTAATAGTGACAAAGGAGCAAAATCTAAAAATAAGAAGACTGACAGACATTGCAAATTTTTTGGGAAAGATAGTCATGTGGAGTCCAAATGTTTTAAGAAGATGGAAACTTTGAAAATAACGATGAAGAAGTACAAAATTAGTATTGATTCTTCTTCTTCTAACTCTTGTTCTCATGGACATGCACTTTTTTCTTCTGATTTCTCCTTCAATGCAATTTCTACTTCTTCTTTTGATGAATGGATTATTGATTATGTAGCATCTTATCATATCGCTAAGGATAAAGCCATACTTTATACTCTTAATGAATGTAACACCAAGAAAATATTTGTTGGTGATAATAGATCTCTTAGTGTTGTAGGGTCTAGAATAGTTTAGATAGATAACGTTTATTTCAATGATGTATTATGTGTTCCAAGTATTTCCTGCAACCTTCTATTAGTGTATCAAATCACTCATGCAGGTGAAGGTAAAATCGAAGAGTTTTCACCTCGCTAAGTTGTAATCAAGGATTTAAAAGATCATAAACATGTTCTTGCAACTAGAAATGTTGATGATATTACCAAGTTGTACAAGTTTGAAAACTTTGGGTCATCATATTTTCCATAAGTTTTTGTTTCTCATAGCGATGACTTGATCAAACTTTTGCATGAGCGGTTTGGTCATCTAAATTATTTCTCATTGCAGCAACTATGTAATCAACAAATGGTGACCATTCTTCTTCTTGTTTCTTGCAAATATGGTATTCGTGTCGGATGTGTTCTTGACAAACATCATTGGGACAGTTCTGACAAACGTGCCTCTCAACACGCCTTGGCCCCTCTGCAGCTTGTTCACAGTGACTTGTGTGGTCCACTTTCTTCTCCTTCTTTTTATGCGTGCAACTATTTCTTAACTTTCATTAATGACTTTTCTAGGTGCACTTGGTTTTACTTATTAAAACTTAAGAGCGAATTTTTTGACAAGTTTTTTTTCCTACAAGGCCCTTGTAGAAAAGTGATATGGACATCAACTTCAAAGGTTGAGAATAGATAATGGAGGATAATATGTGAACAACAATTTTACAAGTTATCACACTGCACAGGGCATCCAAATGCAACACAATGTTCCATATACACCACAACAAAATGGTGTTCTTAAGATAAAGAACCGCACATTAAAAGAAATGGTTAATTGTATGATTCGATATAAAGGATTAAGTCTTAATTATTGAGCGGAAGCCATCAATTGTGAAAATTACATAGTAAACCACACTCCCACAAAGGATCTTAAAAATATAATAACAGAAGAAGGATGAAATAAAATTAAGCCAGATGTAATTCACTTATGTGTATTTGGCAGTGTAGCATGGGCTCACATTCTTAATGAGAAAATAAAAGTTTTACAACCTAAAAGTGAGAAGTGTATTTTTGTTGGATATTTTGAAGATGTCAAAAGTTACAGAATTCTTAAACCTCATTCTAATGAAATTATTATTACAAGAGATGTTAAATTTGTTGAAAATATCTTGGTCTACGATCATAATTCAGTGTTTGTACCTTTTTCGGCCTACAAGCCATCTTCGGCGTTTGTGCCAACTTTTGTTCCTATTCTGGTTTTTTCTTCTTCGGATGATGACAGTGAGGATGAAAATCCACCTCCACCTACTCACATTCCTCCACATGAGTTCATTGAACATGAACCTACACTAGCACCACACCTTCCCCAATAGGTCCGTTCAACTCGAGAAGCAGTGGGTGATCTTGTCAGTAATCCTTCAAATTAGCATTGAACGCGTTCACATTTCCAATGAGTCTCTTCTCTTTTGGTTCAAGTTTTAGGGACTCGTGATCTAGAGACATTTGTAGAAGCTTTAGGTCATCCATATTGGGATATAGCAATGAATGAAGAGTATATCTATTTAATATTGAACGATGCTTGGGATCTAGTACCCCTTCTAAAAGGAAGAAACATTGACATATGTAAATGGGTCTACAGAACTAAGTATGCATTAGATGGAAGTGTTTAAAGACACAAGGCTCGGTTAGTTTTCAAAGGATTCTCTTAAGTTGAAGGCATTGACAATAATGAAACATTTTCCCCCATTGCCAAAATGAATTCCATCCACCTTGTTTTAGCCCTTGCAACCTCACATAAATGGGAGATCCAGCAAATGGATATCACATCCACCTTCTTGCATGGGGATTTGCAAGAATAAATCTACATGGAACAACCTCATGGTTATGTTCAAAATGATTCCAACCTTGTTTATTGCTTTAAGAAATCTATGTATGGTCTTAAGCAAGCTCCTTGATCTTGGTATGAAAAAATGAACATCTTTCTTCTTGATACGGACTTTTATAGATGTCATTTTGACCCTAATGTCTATACCAAGAAAGTAGGAATCCATCTCATAATACTTGTTCTTTATGTTGATAATATTATCATCTATGGTAGTAACCCTAAGCTTTTAAACCATGTGAAAACCAGCCTTAAGAAAAAATTTGAAATGACCAACTTGGGTCGTTTGTACTATTTCCTTGGCCTCCAAGTTTTACAAACCAAGGAAGAAATTTTTCTTTCCTAGTCTAAGTATGCTTGTGACCTTCTTCATCGCTTTAACATGGAAGATTCTAAACCAACCCCTTCTCCCTTCCAGACTGGAGTCAAACTTGTTTCCACTTGTGCTTCTCCCTAAGTTGATGCCACTTTGTACTATCGGTTAGTTGGTAGCCTCTTATACTTGACTCATACATGTTCTGATGTTTCCTTTGTTGTTGGTATTATTGCTCGGTATATGAAAACACCCCATGAAATCCATTGGAAAGTAGATAAAAGGATACTTTGGTATGTCTAGGGTACATTTGTTTTTTTTCTTCATATGAGATATGATCGATATTTTTTATTACAATGATGAGTGTTCCATATATAGAGAAAATATGGTGACCATCCATGAAAGGATGTGTCCCTTGGATAATCAATAACTATTTATTATTATCATTTACTTATTATATATAGTATT
>JASDQU010371826.1:114064-125958 GCA_032191745.1 Picea mariana | reverse complement strand
CTTGTTTCTAAATATGCAATTTCTGACATTTAATTCTAATAGCTCATCGTACAGGAACCGTATAGATTTTCATGGATGAGCGAAAGGCTTGAGGAGATATCCTATTAATACACATTAAAACAAGATTTGTGGGGGGTTATATTATCCCTTACGAGTGTTGATTTCAAAATCATGAAATGTCATTCGCACGTCATGGGATTGGCACGTTCACAAAACCTCCAATTCTTAATTTCTGTTCTTCGTACCCACCACCTTCGCACTTATAAACATGCAATAAGTAATCTTTACTTCTAATAGCTCAGCATGCACCACGCATGCAGATTGTCATTAGTCAGCGAAAGGCTCGAGGAGATTTCCCATTCATAAGAATTTAACCAAGATTTTGTGGAGAGTTACATTATGGGTTACAACTGTTCATTTCAACCATCGTCTGGAGCAAACCAACATTATCATAGACCTATGGCATCATCTCAACAACAGTTCTGTGGAGATACAGTGAACAACTTTGGGTGTGAGGACCAAAACTTCTAGTGGTCCAGAGCATATTCTTATTACTCAACCCCTGTCGCCCAGAACCAAGTAATTTGGACATCTGGGATTTCTCGTGCAAGTTGTGTCCCTCAAGATTTTGACTGTAAAGAGTTGGTTTCTTGGTGCACCGATAAATTTATTTCAAATAAAATAATTATTTCACTGCGAGACCTCTCTTATGTTTCTTTCTCACCTCAGGTCTTCGCAAGATGTTAAGATTACAGGAGTTGATGTTGTTGTTCAAAGGATAATATTGAAAACAGTTCCTAGCAAAGAATAATAACAGTTTGGACCTCTCGCCCCATTTATTGAAAACCTGATTGTAATTCCTGAAGATATCATAAACTTCCAGGTTAGTTCATTTAGAAATCCATTATGTGAAATTGTCTGGCTTTTTAATAGAATAACATGATAGGAGTCAACAACAATTGTTTCCCAGATGGCTCCTTATGTTTTTTATTTCACTGTAAATGAACAAGCCATTTTTTATTGGGGAAATTTAATTTCCCATGAAATTTGTTCCCAATTGTCAAACTTCAAAAGGGAAAAGAAATTTTATATGTCATCCTACTAAATTTTTGTGATAGCACATTGCTGTCAGTTTCCAAAATTCTCTGTCCAAGAATGTCGACTGGGAATTTGACCCAAAAATGCTCTGGTAACAGGCCTTGTGGAAGCACAAGGCTTCCCACTATTTTTATGAGGTTTTTAATGGCTTCGTGTATGTTTTCAAAGTTTTGTTGTTTGGAGAAGATGCTCCCCGCATATGTGAACAGGCAACCAATTTTTATTACAGGAAGTGGGCACTTGAACATTTGGATAAATACATTGTGATAAGGATTTTTGGCTCCACGGAAAAACATTATCTCCTTCCATGTCACATTACGGACATAAGTTTTGTTGCAGAAGTAGCACGGCAATACAACTCCTTGTTGCATCTATTCCAAGCGAAGAGAAAAAAAATAGTTCATTCCTCTGCCTTGGAAAGTTGGGGACTTCGTGTTGGAACATGTCAACAAAATTGACGAATTCACTGTTCATTCCAGCAACTTGAATGTGAGATATGCTAGAAGCCCAAGAGGGTTCGACCCCAATAAAAAAATTCAACAACATTTACAAACACTTGGCCTCAGCGATTATTTTTTTGAAAAAAACCTGTCCAAAAATAGAGACACTGGTGGAAACACTCCTTCTTCTGATGCCAGCGACCTAGAAAAACTGCAAAGAGACACTGAATTGAAGAGGCAGCAGGGGAAAGGCCCTGGTGACAAGAGTGTTTAATCGGTGAATAACACTCCAAAAAGTACAACATCCCAGAGTATCACTCCAACAGCCCACCGCAACAACAAAGAAACTCGCAGTTCTTCAAATAGAGGAGGATATAATTACCCTCCTCACTCTAAAATTGATAGTTCTCATAAGCTTCCAATAGACAAGAAGAGGAAAAAAAATGTGAGGCACGCAGAAGAGCCCAAAATTCAGAGCGAGAACATAGAACTTGAGCCTGATCTGGATAGCATGCTCCGCTATCTTTATGAGATCGGAGGCACCATCCAGAATATTCATCCAATGGACATATCCGATACCGAAAATTTAAACGAAGATGAATCATTCATGTTCCAGAGCATTTTTTTCGACAGCCAGTCCAAAAAATTGATCATTGAAAAAAAAATATAAAAAATAAGAAAGGAAAATATCATTCAGAGTTTAGCCTTGCGAATATGCGGGCGTCCCAAATATGTCAACTTCACACAATGAGAGGAGATACACATCATGATTACATTGGAGGCATAGAAGCCAGAAATGCCAGACTGAAGGACCTGGTCATGAAATTGGAAGAGGCTTTGATTCCTATAACATTGCTTGTCAACCCTTCAGTAATAGTTATGCCTTCCACCCCTGTAGCCAACTTAAAAGGATCCTCCATCCTCCTCACATCTTGTAGAGGATATGTGGATAATAATATGAAGAAAAGAATGGAACAGGTTACTGAGGCGTGGGAAAGATCACAAACCATCAATTCCCTTGGAACCAGGGCACACGGTTTGCTCAAAAATTTGCAGGGGAGTTAAAATATGACAAACATTTTTATTTGAAGATGATCCTTCCTTTTGACACCATTGTCAACAACATGATAGAAACAAAAACAAGACAACAAGATCTTTCGTCCAAAAACTGGATCGATCAATTAAATGCATGACGGAAAGAAAAAGTGAAGAACCTGCATCTGATTGTCCAGTCATGTCAACAAGCCATATCAAAGAAAGAAAAATTATTCACAAGGTTGTCGAGAATAAACTTCTCAGAGAGGACCAATGACTTCCAAGACCCCAACTTAGTCGTCAACTCCTTGCCCTTAACTAGGCAAGACTTCAATAAATAGGTTGATATGTTTAAGGCATTGTCTTTGGAAAAGTTTTAGAGCATCCGTGAATATGGTTAAGATCACATCCACGACTGGCTATTCAACTATTCAGTACAAAAAAAATAAATTGATTAGGCTCTGTGTGATCTTACTATCGACGTCGACGAATTGGAAAATGAACTTTTCAACATAAAAATCTGGAATGAGATCAACGTCGCCCCGATGAGAAGCTACATTGAAGAATGGCTTGAAAGAGAATTGAAGAAGGCCGCCGATGAAAGGCAACAGGTAGTTGCCACAATTCCAACGATCGTCAACAACATCAATGAAACGGAAGCCGCAAGCAAATAGCAAAAGGGCTCATATGTACCATCACTGTAAGTCTACTGATTGCATCCTCCTTTGTTTATCAACCCAGTTATTTCACTTTTCTGAATATAAATATCTAACATTGATACCTTTCAATTTATTTATTTTTTGCAGGTATTGCAGTCTATCGTCGCCCACTTCTTCTTTCTACAGTCATGTTTCTTGTACATATTTCTCTTATGGTCTGTGGGACCCCCAATCCAAGTCTATATGACAAACGCTTTAAAATTTCCACTAATATGTTTTCAAATAAAACTGTTTTTTTGTCTCCTTTTAGATTTATGTCCTCGTGCATTTTTATCTTTCAGCAGTGTATACTTCTAACTTATTTAATACATTTCAAACTAAACTGTTTCATTTTTTTCCACTATGCACAAATTGTATTTTGTTATATACTTTCAAACTTATTTAATGTATTTCAAACTATACTCCTTCATAAAAAAAATTCTTCCACTATGCAAAAATTGTATTTTGTTATATACTTTCAAAAAATAAGTGTCATTTGCTGCATGGATACCACCTGTGCCTCATGCTACTTGTCACATCTTTGTTGCAGTTTCCATTTGTCTCTGCTAACTATGCAGCCACACAACCTTGTTACTAAACTATTCTATCTAACCTACTAAGTTGATGTGAATATCTAATATGCTTGAATTATGATGTATGGTTGGTATTTATATTATTGCTTCAATATATATATGGTGTATGGTATTTATAATATTATTTAGTGTCTGATATTTATATTTTTATTAATGATCTAAAGACGAATTGTCTAACTTTGTTAACTAGCCAAGATGAGTTGAGTTGATGTGAATATTGTTATTAATGATTATTTAAAGATGTACAGTTTAGTTTTGTTAATTGTTGTTGATGATTATTTGAATATGTAATATTTAACTTTGTTAACAGGTCTATGGAAGAGAAAAGTACATATATATCTTAAAAATAATGTCACTTTGTTAAGAGGCCCATGGAATTGCACCATTTTGAAAAAAATATAAGAAAAAAGTGTTTATATATCACAAAATATTGTCAATACATAGAACCCGATGCATTGAGCTGATATGGATCTCTCATATCCTTGAATCCATGATATTTATATTGCCGCTTTGTTAAGAGGCCCGAAGGCACCTGTACGGTTGCACCATTTGCACCATTCACCCAAAAATATAAGGTTCAAATGTGTAACTTGCTTTGTTGAGAGGCTAGTAGGCAATGGTTGCCCCATTCACCCAAAAATATAAGTTTCAAATGTGTAACTTGCATTAGTTGTAGGATTAGTTGTAATGATAGTTAGTTGTAATGTATAGTTTTAATTGTATTACATTATTATTTTACAAATTAATTTGAATATGTTTCACAAATTATAAAATAACAGCGCATGGCTTTGCAGTCACTGCAGCATGATCTCTGCTCACGAAATATTAGGGGGTCGAAATATAGAATGGAATATCAACCATCAAAAACTTACATTATAATAATAATAATAAATTTTAATTTCAATGGAAGGTGAAAAACTTTGCATTACAAAAAGTATGATAATAATATTAAAGAATCCGTACCATTAATTATAATAATAATTAATGTTTACTATTCTTTAATATTTATGAAGTCCTGAAATAAACATTCAATACCATTAACATCATTTACAACAAATGATTCCCACAGATTGTAACAATTGTGAGAATCACGTGACAATTATAATACTAAATATGCAACACGGCCCGTTATAGCAATTATGAGAAACGTTCCACAACACGCAGAAAATTATTATAATAAATATAACGTTCCACAACACGCAGAAAATTCCAGGAATTAAAGTGATTATATATTTGGAAATTTCAACAATTAACACTCTGTCCAGAAATTTCAACAGACTGTCCAGAAAAAATGAACACTCTGTTGAAATTTGTTTGTCAGACGGTGATTATATATTTGGAAATTTCAACAATTATTTTTTAAATTCTTGTTAGTGTCATTTAGTGAAATTATAACAATAATAAATATGCAACACCGCCCATTATAACAACACCGCCCATTTATTATAAGAATAATAAATATGCAACACCGCCCATTATAACAATTATGAGAAGCGTTCCACAACACGCAGAAAAATATTATAATAAATATTCAAGGGTGAAACGTTCCACAACACGCAGAAAATTCCAGGAATTACTGAACTGTCCAGGAAGCCATTTGTTTGTCAGACAGTGATTATATATTTGGCAATTTCAACAATTAACACTCTGTCCAGAAATTTCAACAGACTGTCCAGAAAAAATGAACACCGCCCATTATAACAACACCGCCCATTTATTATAAGAATAATAAATATGCAACACCGCCCACTATAACAATTATGAGAAGCGTTCCACAACACGCAGAAAAATATTATTATAAATATTCAAGGGTGAAACGTTCCACAACACGCAGAAAATTCCAGGAATTACTGAACTGTCCAGGAAGCCATTTCTTTGTCAGACAGTGATTATATATTTGGCAATTTCAACAATTAACACTCTGTCCAGAAATTTCAACAGACTGTCCAGAAAAAATGAACACTCTGTTGAAATTTGTTTGTCAGACAGTGATTGTATATTTGGAAATTTCAACAATTATTTTTAAAATTCTTGTTGGTGTCATTTAGTGAACATCATCCAACCGGAAATTCGACGCGGAATATTGTTCTGTGGGGACTAATGTGACCAAGACAAAAGCAAGACGCTATGAAAAAAAATTAGTAAAATGTCTCTTCACTTCCACAAAAGTTATAAAGGAAAGAAAATTATAAAGAGAATAACCCAAAGTAAAGCCCAATTTGTCAATATAAATAAATAACCCAAAGTAAAGCCCCATTTGTCAAAATATATATATATATATAGTCACACTGAACTATCTTTAAAGTACAAATAAACCAAACCAATCTTTCCACCCAAAAAAGGTTTTAATTAATCTATTTGTATTATATATTTATAGATTTAGTAAATATATTATTTAAAAATTTAATTTAACAGAAACCACAGTATTGATTTAATTTAATTTAATTTAATTTAATAGAAAACATATTATTTAATTTAACTTAATTTTATAGATAAGTTAGTTTTTGTTTTCAGGAAGATTTGGAGAAACCATAGTATTGACATTTTTAAGTTTATGTTTCAAATCCATGTCAAGATTCATCTTCACGATTTATAAACTGAGTAAAAAAGAAGAGAAGAGAGAAATATTGAATCTTTGTCAATACACAAAAGCTTGATATTAATGATCTTTGATGATGTGCATGTTGGTTCTCTCTACCTCTCTACTTCTTCTCTACCCATCATCTTCTTCTCTTCAGCATCATCGACTAACTAAACAAATCAAACTTATATGGACTCCAACTGAGACTTCCTACAGAAGCTAAGACTGACTCAACATTAAAAACCATTAATTCGACTGCCTCTTCAACCACTTAATTCAACCTGCGAAGATAGAGATATGCTCCATTATAGCTTCTTGCTTGCCAACTGAATTTTGAGTAAATGTGTGACTTTGCACTTACTAACTGTCTTACTGTCTGACTAACAACTTGACTGACAAATAGATCGACAGAGACATAAAGATCTCACCAACTTGTAATTACAATTTCCAACACTCCCCCTTACTTATAAGTAGGTGGGATTACAAAAGAAAATTACATCAAAAATTTTAGTTTTCATTTTACTGTCACTCATATGTTGTCGTGTGGATTACCATATTACTGGACAGATGCTGAAATGCATCTCTTGCTAAAGCCTTTGTAAAAATGTCTGCAAATTTTTCTTTTGACCTGCAAAATTCTAAAGAGATCTCTTTGTTATTCACCAAATCTCTGATGAAATGATACCTTGTATCAATGTGCTTGGTTTTATTGTGAAACACATGATTCTTTGATAACATGATGGTTGATTTTTTGTCACAGAATGTTGTTGTTGGTTCCTGTTGTTCCTGCAACAAATATTTTAATATTCTTCTCATCCATATTGCTTCACAAGTTGTGCTTGTAGCTACGAAGTACTCTTCTTCTGCTGAAGAGAGTGTCACTATGGGTTCCTTCCTTGATGCCCATGATACTACACCTGTTCCAAAATGAAATGTGTACCCTAAGGTTCTTTTTCTGTCATCTATGTTGCCTCCACAATCACTATCAGTGTATCAAGTGATTCTGAAATATTTTGAAGTGGAGTACTTAATACCATAATCTTTTGTTCCATTCACATATCTCAAGATTCTCTTTCATGCCTTCCAATGTGATTCTTTTGGAGTTTCCATGAACCTTGAAACTAGATGCATTCCATACATAATGTCATGTATTGTCGTTGTTAAATACATAAGAATTCCTACAAGTCTTTTAAACACTGTAGGATCCACTTTGGACCCGTTATCTTCCTTTCTTAGCTTCAATCTTGTTATGACAGGCATTGGTGTTGCTTTTGAATTCACCTATTAAGTATTTTCAATATTTCATGAGCATATTTGAACTATGAAATAAATATGTTAGTTTTGGACTGGTGCACTTATATTCCCAAAAAATATCTCATAAGTCCCAAATTAGTCATTTCAAATTCATCCTTCATGACTATCTTGAATTCTTTTATGCCAAAATCACCTGTAAATATCAAATCATACACATATAAACAAACAATTAACACATTACCTTGTTGATTTGATTTGATGTAAAGTGTTGGCTCATTTTCACTTCTCTGAAATCCATTATGTGCGAGATGGGAATCTATGCGACTGTACCAAGCTCTCGGAGCTTGTTTTAAACCATACAGTGTTTTCTTCAATATGTATCTTATTGAGTTTTAAAAATGCATTAGAATAATAACTAATGGATTTCCTAGAAATTTTAGACTCGATATCATATCAAGGGTTTATTGTTCTATTATTATTTTTACATGACATCTCTATATATAACTTATTAATGGAAGTATGAAGGGTTGTTGTAAAATTATTATAGATATCTTCAATGTTGTCTTTATAATAATAAATATTTGATTCCACTGGGTCTCCACACACTGAACCTATGACATAGCATGTGATTTTATAGGGATATTAAAGAATACCTCTAATTTCCCTAGATATTGAAAAATAACTCCCAAAATCATTTTGTTGACCCCCCCCTACCAATACATCTTTCCAATTGAAAAAAAAAACCTTCATTTTTACTAAATACCCCTTTTAATACCCACAACACCTATGAAGTCCCATGTCCCCCCCTTCCCCCAAATACATACAATATATTAACTATATTTTTGACAATTTAAAAACCCCCTTTAAGAATGAACAGTATAATGTATTTGTCAACAAGGTGAAGCCGCCATGTTTAATTCACTATTTAAATCCTTTAATAAAATATCATTTTATTTTTTTTAAAGGAAGGTGGCTTTGATGATTGGAATTTTCTCCAATGGTGCCCTTGTGCATAGCAAAGTTTATATTTGGAGTTAAATGTCTATCATTGGAGTTTGGATCATGGTCATTTAAAGTGTCAAAATTTACTATTTGGTTCTGTATTGGGATATTAGATATCACATCATCCATGACACTACTACCTAGCGGAGGAATACAAGTCATTAGGTTGGAGGTTGGCCACCTCTTTACACCAATGCAAATCATTAGGTCTTGAGAGCTACAATTCTTGACTACCTTGGTACCAAACAAAGTTTTGGCCACACTTCAGAGTTTCTTTTGTATTTGTTAGCTAAAACAAAGTCCTCATATAGCCATAAAGGATTACGGTTGGAATAATTGTTCAAAATAATAGCTTGGTTGGCTTTAGTTCTAGAATTAAAGGCTAAAGTCTCCTAGCATGAAGATATTACCTTCATTTCTCAAACTGCAAATATTTTGTTCTATGGTATTATAGGGATTTCTTTTTATATAGATAGTTTTTCTTATAAAATATAGAATTAATAGGTGCAAAATATCATATGGTTATATGAATATTCTTAGAATTAATGTATGATATCTCTATCCAATTGTACTCATTGAGAGGGTCTCTTATGAAGCCGAATGTGAGGAGAAATGTTATTTTTTATGTAACAAGATATTCCTTCAATCCCTTTGTGATAGGATTTATTGTTCCATGGTGATCACAAGACAAATCCTTCTATGTTAGGGACCTTAGCCTCTTCATGCTCCCACGTTGATCTAGATTTTATGAGCATAATGAAATGAATTCATATTATTATCAAAATATGCTTAACACATACTAACAGATATACAATAAAATTGGTTTCTATTCAATAAGGAAATAATTTGAAACTATAAAATGCAGTGGAAAACAAGCTTGCTAGAATGGTGGTAGCTTATCTCTGAGAAGAGATGTGAAGACTATGCTCATTTGCAAGAATATGATTACAAGGAGGCTCTCAAGGCATTCTTACAATAAATAGAAATATAAAAAACCCTAGACATCTAAAAACCTATCCCTAGGAGATGAAGTGTCAAAACTCATGTGGGCCTCATTTGGGTAAGTTAGTACATCAACTTTTCAGGGTCGTAACTTTTGCATATGATCTTCGTTTTAGGTGTACGATAGCCTATTGCAAAAGGTATATTTGAGTAATAAACACGTTTCCATACGAATCTAACTCTGTTTGCAATATCCTTATGGAGAGCCCTAAAAACATTGTTTAGGGACTCAAAACGACCCCAAAAGTGAGGGACCTGAAAACTATGAAAAAACTACCAAACTAGAAAACTACCAAAATGAGTCAGTTCGAATAGGTGGGAGGCCACAAAAATCCATCTAGATCACATGTTTCAACTAGAAAAATAATGTCATTTTCACTCAAGCTCCAAATTAACATAGTACCTTTACATCATGGAAAGTTACGACAATTCCAAGAGAGGATCTCACGTGTCCCAAATTCCTATTTAGTGCCCATTTTTCTTCCTTCCCAACTTCTTTTATTTTTTGGATTTTCCACCTTGATTTAGCTTGGTCTTCTAGAACGAGGTACTCATTTATAAATATTCCTGATGAACCTATCATTATGTTCTATTATTTTCCCCAAACCATTTTCTTCTATGAGGTAAGTTGTTTCAATAAATGACTTTTTATTAATTGTTTTTTTACTATTGACAGCATGTCCTCATATTTCAACTCTTTATAACAAATGTTATGTGGTTCAAGGATATTTTGAAAAACTCATGTTCCAACTCTATTATCTTATTCATTTCCTCTTTGATGGGTTTTGACATCCAATTTATTTTCCAAATGACTTAAGGCCAAATTATTAGCTAGATTTTCATCTAGCTCTTTATTCTTCTCTCCCATGTTACAATTTTATGTGGTCTCTCCTTCTTGGGTAGATAGTTTCTGTTTTTCCATGTGTTGTAATCCATTTTCTACAAGAAAATCAAATTTTTGGATGTTTAAGTAAATTTTTTGTACTGTTAGCTTCAATGCAAATATAACAACGATGAATTTGAATTTTAATGTCCTCTTGTTCATATGATATTTCCATTAGACTTTGCATAGAATATATTCTTTTGTTTCAATTTGTTTTCTAATTTGTCGATCGTGGAAGTCCTGGTGTTGTTTGCAGGTGGAGGAATAATGGAAATGCAATATTGAACCTACCTATCATATAGCTTGCCTATTCGGAAAACTGTGAACCAAAAAGTTTGTAAAATATGAAACGGAGAAGCGGTCGGTCGGGATGGTTATATAAAAGTAAGTGGAAATATGAACACGTGTATACGCCAACTTGCACAGCTAGAAATTTTCGAAAAAACGAGTAATACATACTAAATATGTACTATAAAGTATGGACATGAGATTTTATAGAGCATGTACATGTACGAATCCCACATTCCATAGTTAGGAACTTTTTAGATCGCGGGTTCTTGGGCTGGCAGACTCAAAATTGGGCCTCTATTGTTCATGCCCTTCAAATAGCACCCATAATTCCATGATATACATATTTGCAAGTGGACTTGCGGGCTGGTTTGCTCAACATTACACTTCTATTGTTCTGTGTCCTCCAAACAACACTCGAAGTTTCGCGATATACAAATTGATAGATAGACTCTAGGGTTGGCGAGCTCAAGAATGTGATTGTTTATGGATGGTGATCCTGATCCGGATTATTTTCGGCACGAAATGAGAGCGGAGATATAATAAAGAAATGCACAGAGATATCGCGTATATCCAGTAATATCACAGAAATATATCAGAGATGCAACCATAAACACAGAGATNATGATATTTCCATTAGACTTTTCATAGAATATATTCTTTTGTTTCAATTTGTTTTCTAATTTGTCGATCATGGAAGTCCTAGTGTTGTTTGCAGGTTGCGAAATAATGGAAATGCAATATTGAACCTACCTATCATATAGCTTGCCTATTCGGAAAACTGTGAACCAAAAAGTTTGTAAAATATGAAACGGAGAAGCGGTCGGTCAGGATGGTTATATAAAAGTAAGTGGAAATATGAACACGTGTATACGCCAACTTCCACAGCTAGAGATTTTCCAAAAAACGAGTAATACATACTAAATATGTACTATAAAGTATGGACATGAGATTTTATAGAGCATGTACATGTACGAATCCCACATTCCATAGTTAGGGACTTTTTAGATCGCGGGTTCT
>JASDQU010371826.1:80282-95092 GCA_032191745.1 Picea mariana | reverse complement strand
TGAAGCTTTGACTCGGACTCATGGTGAGATAATGCTTTCTGTGTATACATACTGAATGCTATGCTTATGGTTGTTTTATTTCTCTCTGTTATGCATTTGCTTTAATATTGTGTGAATGTATGAGTTCATGTTAAATGTTTGAAGTTCGAGAGAGAGAGAGAATGAGTTTCAATTGTTTCTCTTCCTAAGTGAGAAGTTCCTACGAGGAGTGTAGTGAAATTGTCCACAAAAAGTGCATGGATGGAGATTCAGAAGTTCATCTCTGGAAGCTCAGGAGAGATACCATTGTTCTCATTTTGACTGAAGTGTAAGGACAAGCATAGAAGTTGTGCAAGGTGTGCGCAGGCTGGTTGAGAACTTAGACTTTATAAACTCAGGTTGAGATATCGAAGAATTGTTTTTGCAGAGCTGCACAGAGTCAAAAGATCCAAATATTCGGGAATATTTGAAGAAGTGTCGCAAGGAGTGGATGCATAAGTCTTTTAGGAGATCCGAGGTTGCGAAGGAAGCTTAGAAGGGTTAGGAACTTTGAATTATTCGGGAGAAAGGCAGGAAATGCAAGTAGTTAGGTGGAGGTTAAATTCCATAGGGGGATCACAGGTTTGATTTGAACCAGAGGTTCTTTGAGGAGGAGATTGAACGGTTGAAATTCTCTGAGGAGAATTCTCAAAATAGCGGGGACTGTAGGATCCAGGAAAGTTGCAGGGGAGTTAATCATTGGATAGACCTATCCTTCGAAGGCAGAGTCAACGTGGACTATCGATCGTGACCTATTCAAACTGCTAGTTCATTTCGGGAATTCAGGTTTCGGGACCTCGGGAGTTGAGAGGTAGAGTTGCACGATATTGCGACTCCCGAAATCGTGAAGAGCAAAAAGCCAAAATCAGTGGTAAGGTGAGTGAGGTTTTGGTATTTTGGGTTTTTGGAGGTTGAAGGGGAAAGGTTCTTAACAACAGGATTTGCAAATTCGCGAAATCCAGTATCTCAAAAAGAAAAGGGAAAAAGTCCCAATGACAGTTGGGGTTTGATCGCAAGGTTCATGCCAGTGAATGATCGTGCAGGCATAACTCAGGAGGGCCTGTGAGCTATACTTAGAGAGGGTGAGTGAATAATTTCCTAAGAGGAATTAAGAGGGTCAGTCAGACTCTAAGGGATGAAGTTGAAAGATCTTGTACGAACTCCAGCCTGAGGGTTTAGAGGTCTGCGCCAGTTGTGGTATCAGAGATTAGAAATATTTCTTTTCTTTCTGTAGCAGGGAAAAGAGGAATTTTTCAGCCATGCCACCGAGAAGAAGAGACAGACAAATATCTGACCCACCGGAGGAAAGGGAAATTCTAAGAAGAAGAGATAGACAATTACCTGATCCGGCAAGGGAAAGAGAGATGCGTGAATTACATGCCAAGCTTGATGCCATGGAAACGGCACAGAGGCGCACAGTTGACGTTGGGGATATCAGTGAATCTGAAAGTGAAAGTGAAGATAGAACTGAGGAAGATGCAGTCAAAGATGTTGCGGAAGAATGCCTATTCAGGGTTGTTGCAAGGATAGGTGCTAGGGAAAAAATGGAGATTCCCATGTATGAGGGAAACCTGGATGTTGAGGAGCTTCTAGACTGGATTAGATATCTAGATAAATATTTTGACTATGAGGATGTCGAGGAAGACAATAAAGTAAAACATGTTGTCACAAGACTTAAAGGATATGCAGCATTATGGTGGGATGAACTGCAGGCTGACAGAAGCTGCAAAGGCAAGCAGAAAATCAAAAGCTGGGATAGAATGCTCACAAAGATGAAAGCCAAATTTATACCTAGGGATTATCAAATTACTCTGTTTTGGAGAATGAAGAACTTGAGATAGAAATTGATGACATTGAAAGAATAGACTAAAGAGTTCTATAGGAGAAACATCATAGCAGGTCATCGGGAAAGTGATGATGAAAAAGTTGTTAGGTATATGAATGGTCTAAGATACAACATTCAAGACAAGATGAGCATGATGACCCTTATGAATGTGGAGGATGCTTATTAGATGGCTCTAAAGGCTGAAGAGAAGCTGAGCCAAAAGCAAGGTTAGAGAGGGCAAGGCAGAAGTCAAGCCAGAGGAAAAACAATTGCCCAACACAAAAATCAGAAACCTAAAGAAGAATGGAAGAAACCTCAAACTCAAATTAAGAGAGGTGGAAGCTCATAGAGATGACAGTATGCTGATCAAAATACTTTTCCTCAAACCAGAGGAAGAGGAAAAGGTAGAGGTGGAGAAATAAAATGCTTTACCTGTGGAAAAAATGGACACAAATGTTATGAATGTCCATATAAGAAGAAAGAAGGAGGTGAAACTGACATTGCCGAAGCTCAAGGATGGAATGTTGAGGCAGAAGATGCTGAGGGCGGAAGATCACTAATGATGAGAAAAGTTCTCTTAACGCCAGAGAAGGAGGCAAAAAACCCATCCCAAAGGAATAGACTTTTTCGGACTACTTGCAAGACCAAAGATAGGGTATGCAAAGTCATCATGGACAGTGGTAGCATAAACAATCTCATTTCTACAGATATGGTAGAAAAGTTGGAGCTAGAGACTATTGAACATCCAAGCCCATAAAGAGTTTTGTGGCTACAAAAGGGACATCAGGTAAATGTCACTAAACAATTTTTAGTTGAATTTAAAATAGGAGGATATAAGGATGAAATACCATGTGATGTCATTCCCATGGATGTTTGTCATCTATTGCTGGGAAGACCATGGAAATATGACAGGAATGTGATTCATGATGGGAGAAAGAAGACATACACCCTGGAGAAGAATGGGAGAACTCACATGTTTTTTCCAATTAAGAATAAAGAAGTGAAACTAGAGGTGAGCAACACTGTACTTCTCATAACTGGGAAGGAACTTCTTAAGGAGGTTAAGAAGAAGGAAGATACACAATTCGTTGTGGTTAGGAAGCTTAGAATTGTTTTAACCAGTACAAGAGTGAATGATTTACCAGAGGAAATCTAGAAGTTGTTGGAATAGTTTGTTGATATAGTAGTGGACGAACTACCTTGTTCGTTACCACCAATCAGGAGTATAAGTCATCACATCAATCTTATACCTGGATCTAGTTTACCAAACAAAGAAATGTACAGATTGACGCCGTGGGAGAATGAAGATGTCAAGAGACAGGTCCAAGATTTAATGGACAAAGGGTTGATTAGAGAGAGTTTGAGTCCATGTGTTGTTCAAACAGTGCTCAGTCCAAAGAAAGGTGGAGGCTGGAGGATGTGTACAGACTCGAGAGCAATCAACAAGATTACCATGAGATATAGTTTTCCATTACCAAGGATGGATGATTTGATGGATTTCTTGAGTGGAGAAAGATTATTTTCAAAGATTGATTTCAAAAGAAGATATCATCAAATCCGAATGAGAGAAGGTGATGAATGGAAGAGGACATTCAAGAAAAATGAAGGGATGTATGAATGGTTTGTTATGCCATTTGGCTTAACAAATGCACCTAGTACTTTCATGAGATGGATGAATGAAGTCCTGAAGGATTTCATAGGAAAAATTGTCATCGTATATCTTGATGATATATTGATTTTTAGCAAGACAGAAGCTGAACACTTGAAGCATTTGGCTACAGTGATGAGGAGATTGCAGCAAGAAAAGTTGCTGATAAATTTGAAGAAATCAACATTTATGAGAATAGAACTCATTTATTTGGGTCTTGTTATCTCCGTAGATGAACTGAAAATGGATCCTGATAAGGTAGAGGCGATTAAGAATTGGCCATCGCCAAGGAGTATATTTGAAGTTAGAAGCTTTCATGGATTGGCTAGTTTCTACAGGAGATTTATCAGAAATTTCAGTGGGATTAGCGCACCGATGATGGACACGGTGAAGAAAATACATAAATCTTTTCACTGGACAGAAGAAACAGAGAAAAGTTTCAATCTGTTGAAAAGGAAGATTATTGAACAACCAATTTTGATGTTGCAAGATTTCTACAAGACGTTTCAGGTCAAGTGTGACGCAAGCGGATTTGCAATTGGAGCACTCTTGAGACAAGATGACAGACCGATCGCATACTTCAGTCAGAAATTGAATGAAGCAAAGATTAAGTATTCAACATATGACAAGGAATTTTATGAAATCATACAGGCACTGAAGAAGTGGAGACACTAGTTGGTTCCTAAAGAGTTTGTTTTGTACAGTGATAATCATGTTTTACAATTCGTGACTCAATAGGAGAAGTTGAACCAAAGACATGTCAAATGGGTTGAGTACATGCAGAATTTTACTTTTGTAATTAAACATATTTCTGGAACTGCTAACAAAGTTGTTGATGCTTTGAGCAAGAAATGTTTGCTGATGCAAGAATTCATAGTCAAAACATTGGGTTTTGAGAACCTCAAGGACATGTACAAGGATGACCCAGATTTCAAAGAGGCATATGAGGCATCTAAGAATCCAATTATCAGAGACAGAAGTCAATGGACTAAATAAATGATCTAGGATGGATTATTATTCAGAGGCAATCAACTGTGTATTCCAAAATGCTCTATGAGGGAGAATCTATTGAAAGAAAAACACAGTGGAGGATTGGCTGGACATTTCGGTCATGACAAAACATTCTTGAAATTAAAGGGCTCATATTTTTGGCTAGGGATGAGGACATATGTAAAAATATTTGTGGACAGATGTATAATTTGTCAGCACACAAAGGGAAAAAGGAAGAACACAGGGTTATACCAGCCATTACCCATACCAGAGAAGCCGTGGTATGCCGTGAGCATGGATTTTATATTAGGGTTTCCAAGGACACAAAGAGGATTTGATTTGATATTTGTTGTGGTAGACAGATTTTCAAAAATGGCACATTTTATACCATGTTAGAAAACTAGTGACGCGACCAATATTGTGAACTTGTTTTTCAAAGAAGTCATCAGACTTCACGGCTTACCAAGAAGTATAGTTTCAGATCGAGACACCAAGTTCGTAGGAAATTTCTAGAGGACTTTATGGAAGAAGATAGGGACACATATGCCTTTTAGCTCATCTTATCATCCTCAGACAGCTTCACAGACAAAATTTATAAAAAAAATCTTGGGAGATTTGCTATGGAGCCTAGTGACTGAACACCACAGTCAGTGAGATCACATTTTTCCATAGGTGGAATTTTCTTACAATGATTCAATTAACAAAAGAACATGAAGAGTCCAATTCAGATTGTTTATGGAATGCAACCCAGGGGAGTGTCTAAATTCAAATATTCATAATAGACTGAATTCAAAAGTGCTAGTGCGGAGGATTTTGCAGAAGCAATGAAGGAACTTCACAGCCAAGTGAGGGAACGTTTCCAAACTTCGAGTCAAGAGTATAAACACAAGGCGGATCAACATAGGTGAGAACTTTAGTTTGAATTTGGTGATCTGATTCTTGCACATATGAGGAAGGAGAGGTTCCCAAGAGGAACATTTAACAAACTGAAAATGAAAAATATTGGACCATGCAAGGTCTTGAAGAAATTTGGGGCAAATACATATGAGATTGAATTACCCGATGGGATTGGAATTTCACCAATATTCAACATCTCGGAATTGTACCCTTATAGAGCTGAAGAAGATAGTGAATAGATAGAGGTTCAGTGGAATAAACAAATGCTTGTAGCTAAAAAGCCACAAATGGAAAGTATACTTGACAATAGATTCAACAAGAGGACCAACAGAAAAGAGTATTTTGAATACTTGATCAAATGGAAGGGACATCCAGTTGAAGATGCCAGCTGGGAGAATGAAGTAGAAATTAAAAAACATGGACAGACCGTGCAAGAGCTCATGAACAAGAGTCCATGAAAATTTTCAACTGAGGGAGTATGATGCAGGAGCATCATCAGCAGCAAGCAAGCATGGAGGTGAAAGATAGCTGGGATGAACGCCATCACATTTTGGCACATGTCAAAAACATTTTGAAATGTTTTTGAAAGTTTGGATGTGTAGACATTAATGAAATATTTAAGAAGGCGTACTTCCATATTGTAAACAGATCTTGAGCGATCCTCTCTCATCTGTAGGATGTAGAGGCATTTATGCCAGTTAATGAAAGTAGGTAGATTTAAAAATTCTAGATTAGACAGTTTTAGGAGATGGAGGGAAAACAACTATAGAGACCCTCATCTTTGTATCATTGTATCAAGAAGAGATGGTAGGATCAAGCACATTAGCATAGAGAAGAAGCAGAGAGTTGTAGAGAAGAACCCATGTACAAAAGTTCTGAATTAATATATGAAGCTTTGACTCAGACTCGTGGTGAGATAATTATCTCCGTGTATACATACTTCATGCTATTCTTCTGGTTGTTTTATTTCTCTCTGTTATGCATTTGCTTCAATATTGTGTGAATTTATGAGTTCATGTTAAATGTTTGAAGTTTGAGAGAGAGAGAGAATGAGTTTCAATTGTTTCTCTTCTTGAGTGAGAATTTCCTGCGAGGAGTGCAGTGAAATCATCCGCAAGAAGTGCATTGATGGAGATTCAGAAGTTCATCTCTGGAAGCTCAGGAGAGATACCATTGTTCTCATTTTGACTAAAGTGTAAGGACAAGCATAGAAGTTATGCAAGGTGTGCGCAAGCTGGTTGAGACCTTAGAATTTATAAACTAAGGTTGAGAGATTGAAGGAATGTTATTGCAGAGTTGTATAGAGTCAAGAGATCCAAATATTCGGGAATATTTGAAGAAGTGCCGAAGGAGTGCGTGCTGAAGTCTTTTAGGATATTTGAGGTTGCGAAGGAAGCTCAGGAGGGTTAGGACCTTTGAATCATTCGGGAGAAAGGCAGGAAATGCAAGTATTTAGGTGGAGGTTAAATTCCACAGGGTGATCATAGGTTTGATTTGAACTAGAGGTTCTTTGAGGAGGAGATTGAACGGTCGAAATTCTCCAAGGAGAATTCTTGAAACAGCGGGGACCGTAGGATCCAGGAAAGTTGCAAGGGAGTTAAGCATTGGATAGACCTATCCTTCGAAGGCAGAGTCAATGTGGACCATCGATCATGACCTATTGAGACCATCATATCATTTCGAGAATTCATGTTTCGGGACCCCAAGAGTCGAGAGGTAGAGTCGCACGACATTGCGACTCCCAAAATCGTGGAGAGAGAAAAGCCAAAATCAGTGGTAAGGTGAGTGAGAGTTTGGTATTTTGGGTTTTCAGAGGTTAAAGGGGAAAGGGCTCAACAACATGATTTTCAAATTCGTGAAATCCGGTATATCGAAAAGAAAAGGGAAAAGGTCCCAATGACAGTTGGGGTTTGATCGCGGGGTTCATGTCGGTGAATGATTGGGCAAGCATAAATTAGGAGGGCCTGTGAACTACAATCAGAGAGGGTGAGTGGATAATTCCCTAAGAGGAATTAAGAGGGTTAGTCAAACTCTAAGGGCCGAAGTTGAAAGATCCTGTGCGGACTCCAGCCTGAGATTTTAGGGGTCAGAGCCACATGGAATGCGGGATCCGTACAAATATCAATATTTAATATTAGTAATTTAGTATTTGAAAATAATGTTAGATAGTTTATCGGGTTGTCCATCCATAAACAATCACAATATTGAGCCCGCAAGTCCTGGACACCGTTTGTCAATTTGTATATCATGGAACTTTGAGTGTTGTTTGGAGGACGCAGAATAATAGAAGTGCAATGTTGAGCCATCCATACCACATGTCCTCCTGTCAATTTATATATTGTGCAACTCTGGGTTCTATTTGTAGGACACGGAACAATAGAGGATAAATTTTCACCCTGCCAGCCCGAGAACCCGCGATCCAAAAAAGTGGCTAAGTATGGAATGAGGGATTCGTACATGCTCTATAAAATATCATGTCCATACTTTATAAAAGTACATATTTATTATGTATTACTCATTTATCAGAAAAAATGCAATTCTATTGTTCTGTTTTCTATAAACAACACTTGGATTTCTACGATATACAAATTGATAGACGAAGCATACAACCAAGAACCAAGTAAACTCACGAATCATATTCCTTAGTCATTGCTTTTTGTGCCCGCCACCTTCCCACTTCTTTCCAATTATATATATTGGTAGGAAACGGGATATCTGTTACATATGTGAATATATTAGGCCTTATTTTCTGTCTTCTATGCTTGGCCAAATATATGTTTCTCTTTTCCCTGAACTTTATCTTTCTCGTCACTTATTCATTTTTTCAAACATGTCTAGCTGTGTGGGTAGGCGGACTTACGGGTTCACGTTTTCACTCGTTCTCTTATATCATGACACTGAATGATCACGTCCCCATTCCATACCAAGTCACTTCTCCAACCGCGGATTCCCGATAGGAGGGCGTTAAATTGGACTTCTATTGTTCAATGACCTACGAAGAGTACAGTGACTTCCACGATATAACCATGATGTTTGAAATTAACATCATTCCATGATATATTAGAATCAATTAGCATAGAGGGACTATCGTAGGCATAGATGGACTATGTCAATCGATAATTCATTAACCTCGTATTAGTTTTCCCTTTCACCACAAATATTTCCATATTATCTATTGTTGGAACTAGGGAACTAAAAACATTGATTTTTTATTAATAAAAGGTACYATATATGTCATGATCTGATTGGACAACATATTGGAGGTATTATTGTTGGATTTACTATTCCCAATGTTATATACGTTGGCATATCCAAAGTATTTGATTGTATATAGTYTTTTTGAATCATATGGATTTTGGACAATATTGTTGTCCACCGCCAGTTGAATAGGCATTGTATGTTTCATCCTTCTTCTAGCCTTACAATGCAACTTTTTCATCGTTGCATCTAGATACATTGTTTACTGGTTCGGTGACTGCTTCTTCCTCRATCGTTTKTCGTTTKTTGCTTGTTGCTTTGTAATGAACCTCATATTTACAACAACAAACAAAATTGTTTATATAGTTTCTTGGTAGGAAAAGGGGTCCTAGTTATGCAACTCTGTTGTCGAATTGGTTATGAAACTTTGTAATAAAAATTCTCTTTAAAATTCTATTATAAAAAAAAACCTTGTTACGAACTCCTAGATTTATACTTACCACAAGATCCCCTATTTATGTCATGAGTAGAAAGGTTATAAGGAAAAGTCCCAGACACTTTCGAAAACCCCTTATGCCTTTAATATTTACCCATATTCATATAGGATACGTACATAAGGGTAGTCTTACAATACAAGTGCAACTCCTTTAAATTAACACAAGCCTCCAAGTTCGCGCACACGCCCACTTGTTGATGTTATCCTAGGAAAACTTTAACTAGTTCTTATCCATAATAGACATAGGGTTGGGATTTACTCTTACACTAGGAAACTAACATAACTACCAAGTCTTGGTTATTTTGTGGCTCTTAAAATCGGTGGTTGAAGTGTAAAGAAAGTACTAGATACAAATGCCAATGAAATATTTACAACTAGGATCTAACTAATGTCTCAGACTAACATAGAGGGGAGAAAATTTTTAACCATGAGTCATGACAGTGTCAAATCGTGACATTATTTAAGTGGAAGAGATCGTTTACGGTCGTATTAGTTAAATATTTGTAACTTCATTAATGCTCGTCCTGTGAATTCCTCTGTATTTAATGGGCTCCATACCCAAAGTGTCACATTCACTCTACCATTGTCACATGGCTAAACATCGTCCGCACTCCCTGCATTTACTATGAGATCTCAACGTTCCGCTTAGGGTTGGAGTAGGTTTAGTGTTTTGGCATTTCTAAATTTTTATGAAGAGGTTCTGCATACCACAATTTCAGAGTGATGAAGGTTGCTCCATGGTGTAACTAACGACGTGGTCCGAAACGCTTGTATGTTCTTCCTTAAAAATAAGGAGATGTAATCTTCAGAAATAACGTTAAGTGTTTTGTTGTTCTGTCAGTTAATATCATGTCCTTTACATCCCTATTGTGTTCTTCCTTGCAGGAAATTTCTCCTTTGGTTAGTCGTTTCAGAGCCCTCTACGATAGTTACCAGAGTCTTTGGGAGTTAGGGTTGCTTGATATCATGCGTCGTCCTTCAAATAAGTAATATGCTCTCATTTAAACAGAGGGAGGTTAAATATCTTACGAAAGGTCTCCCTGTGAAATGGCCTATGGCGCATACATACTTCATCTAATATTCATTATTCCCATAATGAACCTCAAAAATAACTAAAAAAAAACTTTTCAATATCTAAATCCATTTCGTTTAAGCTCAGAATTTAAGAGAAGGTAAGATTTATTTCTGTCCATAAACTAATTATGAAAAGTTCAAAATACTTAAAGGTGCATGTCTTCATGGAAAGCAGCACTCAAAAAGACACCACGCTAAAAAAAAACCTATGTAACTAGTTTAAAACCTTCTCGCGCAACAAATTTTGTACTTGTCACGCCCTTCACACAGTGACTTATAAAGATTATCTATTATCTCTATCATGTCTCTATCTCGGATGAAGATTCTCCATCGATTCTACCAGTCCATTCCTTACCCTATTAGAGTTATTCATATAACCAATAAATCCTACCCTGTTCCTACAGTTTTTGTGAAAGAACCATGATCAAATGGGTTTGGACGATTTTCTAAAGATGAGCACAAAAAACAAAAGGGGCCACACTATTTGCCAAAAACACGAAGAAGAAAAAAAGGATTGGAATTTTATGGCCTCGGTACTTTAGGGTTTTGGGGTTCACAATCACGCGACTTCAAAATCCAAAACATCATTTACCACAACAATTCTCGAATTGCGAAAAGGAAACTGGGATACGCACATCGGGGTTTCGGGGTTCGAAACCTTGTGAGTTCAAGTGCCCGAACATCATCACGTCCAAACTACTGAAATGTGAAAAGGGAAGGTGGGACCTGTACTTCGGGTTTTTGGGACTCACAACTTCGCGAGTTTAGTGTTTATACATAACAATATACAAACCTATGAAAAGCGAAAAGGAAAGGTGGAACCCATACAGAAGCCAACATAAACACACAACAACCCCGAAATTGCGACAAGTGACTAGCATTTTGGGATTTCGGGGTTCGGGATTTCACGAGAAAAAATGCCATACATCCACGCAACAACTCTCGAAATTGCGAAAGGTGACCAACATTTCAGGATTTCCGAGTTTGGGGTTTCGTGAGTATAGAAACCAACATCATCACATAACAATTCCCAAAATTGCTAAAAGTGAAAAGCTTGGACTAGCGCTTTGGGGTTTTGAGGTTCAAAACTTTGTGAGTGCAAGCGCCCAAGCCTCACATGCCCAAACCTCTGAAATGCGAAAATAATGTTGGACTAAGTATTTTTGTTGAAAAGTTAAGGAAATCATACACAAAGGAACAAAATACTCTACTTCTACTGTGAATTTTCACACTATATTCATCACTCCCTGATCTTTATCCTTTACTGGTGTTCTTACTTCCATTCTGTGAGATATTAGGTGTATAAGGATTCAATATCCATTTATCTATCAGAATTATGAAAGTCTAATCTTATGAGTCTTATACGCATAAAATCTATAAAAGGGGTACATTAGGGTAATAGTTTTTTGTAAAAGGTCACTCCTATTATATTCACTTAGAGCCTCTTTTAATCAATGCATTAAACATCAACAATACTAGATCTGTGCATCTATGTAAATAGATGAATATGAATATCATTCCATCAAAGTTTGGTCATTATAAATGATGTTCTCAGGGATCTAAGTTTGGTTTCCTGGGGTTTTAACTACAGAGAGGATTGGCCCCATTGACGTTAAACTCTTCCTTTCCTTACTTACTTATAGGAATATAATTACAGGTGCATCCATATAGCATTTTACGTGCAGGAGGAATAGTTTTCTAGAGTTGGAATGTCCATTACGATCTTTGCGACGACACGTAGATTTTAATTATGAAAGGACTTTATCTTCCGCAAAAAATAACTATACCTCAACAGATAGATATGAAAATTCCCATAGACGTATTACAACTATATAATTAAGGGTTTCCTTCACATATATTTCTCACAATGAACATAAAAAAAGGGAAACATTACAGTTTCGTTTTAATCAAATACAATGCATCAGATATCAAACCATTCAAAACAGAGAATAGAATTGATTCCTGTTTGGATTTAATAGATACATGACATCAATCAAACACAACCATTCATAATAGATATGGGTAGATCAACATATCTGAATCCAATTTGCGGGAAGACAAAGGGAACAACCACGTTCCTCCCAACCGTAGAATAGGGCAGCCAAAACTACTTGCCTGATTCACCCCCTAGCCTGAACATGAATCCATGAGGGAGAACTTGGAGAGTCCTTCTCATTATTCCAAATCTTTCAGCAGCTATCCCCTTGCCTCAGACTTTCTCGGTAGTGCTCATGACAGCAAGAGAACTCACAATCCTTTCCCAGCATACTTGGCAGCATCCTGCCTCCTCGCATATGCTATTTATTAATTTTTTGCCTGGGTCTTTTTCCATCCTTTGGGGATTTTCGTAGATCTATTAATCCCTAATTTTTAGGGGCTTCCAGTGGCCAAATCTCTGATTTTCCACTTCTCATAATCAACCTTGAGGCAGTTCCAACATGTTCCCCACTCATGGAGTCATGGTCAGCTAATTTTAATATGGCTGTTCCATTCGTCCTCCTACAATTAATATAAATATTATGTTGTAATAAAAGTGTCATAGTCAAATAGTTAGTTGAGTACAAATAGATCTCTTCCCAACAGTCATAATAATAAAATACAATTATTAAATTCGAAATTCAGAATTACCATAAATGGCAAAAATTTTCCAGATTTGAATTTGCCAAAAACGGAAATAAATTTCCAGCACATAAAAATATTTTATTTTGGGGGGATGTCACATCCTTTCCCCCTTCAGT
Source organism: Picea mariana (assembly GCA_032191745.1). Taxonomy (NCBI): domain Eukaryota; kingdom Viridiplantae; phylum Streptophyta; class Pinopsida; order Pinales; family Pinaceae; genus Picea; species Picea mariana. The sequence goes on along the minus strand of JASDQU010371826.1, from coordinate 82,208 downwards.
AAAACACTATCCTCGGTGTTCGTTCCTTTCCTGGAATAGGATCGGATGAGATTTCTGCAAATCTCCCTCCAATTCCCAAGTGGCCTCCTCAGGACTAAAGTGCTTCCATTGCACCTTTACCTAGGCGACGACTCTGTTCCGAAGTGTTATTTCTCTTCAGTCCAGAATGTGTAGGAGTTCCATCTAGAACTTGCCTTCGGGTTCCACCTGCACCAAGTTCCAATCAATCATATGAGTAGGGTCATGAATATAATTTTTCAACAAAGAAACATGAAATACATTATGAATTCTTAGGTTAGCTGGAAGTGCAAGATGATATGCTACGGGTCCAATTCGAGCTAGTATATCGAAGGGCCCACAAAATCTGGGTGCCATCTTGGCATATTTCCCCAACTTTAGTGATCTTTTTTGGGATTTGACCTTAAAGTAAACATGGTCTCCCACTTGAAATTCCAACTGCCTTCTTTTTTGATCCACATAGCTCTTCTGTCTGTCATGTGCTTCTTTCAAGTTCTATTGTACCTTCCTTACCATGTTCTCCATTTCTTGGAGCATATCTGGTCCAACCATGAGTCTGTCAGCTGGGTTATCCCAGCTAATTGGAGTTTTACACTTTTTGTCGTACAGTGTTTTGAAAGGGCTCAACTTATCTGAAGTTTGGTACCCATTGTTATATGCAAATTCTACCAAGTGTAGGTAGTCTTCCCACTTGTTCGGCTTTATTCTTACATACATGCGGAGAATATCCTCTATGATTTGGTTTGTCCTCTCGGTTTGTCCATCCGTTTGTGAATGATAACTCGTACTAAAATTTAAATTAGTATTTAGCCCTGCAAATAACTCCTTTCAAAAAATGGATGTGAATTTTACGTCTCTATTTGAAATCACCATTTTAGGAATACCATGAAGTCTAAAAATTTATTTCATGAATATATCAGCAATATTAATATCTTTAAAAGTAGACTTTACAGGAATAAAGTGTGAAGAATTACTAAGTTTATCAATTACAACCATGATTGAATCATTATGTTTCTGGGTTTTAGGCAAACCTGTTATAAACTCCAGTGATACGGTCTCCCATTTCCATTCTGGTACTGGTAATGGTTGTAATAGGCTGCCTCGATGCTGGTGTTCGGCCTTAACTTGCTGACAATATTGGCACTTAGCCAAGTACTTTATTGTTTCGCCCTTCATGTCAAACCAGTAAAATAGTTTTATGAGTGTTCTTATTGTTTTCTGGTAGCCTGGATGGCCAGAATATGGTTTCTTATGCACTTTGTCCAAAATAGTTAATTTAAGCTTTGTTGAATCTGGTACGTAAAGTCTGTTTTTAAATCTTAATAGTCCCTTCTTGTCGATACTTATATATGGTTTATCTGAGTTTGCGATACTATTTTGAAATTCTGCCATCATCTTAGCGTAATGTCTGTCATTAACACCTGTCATTCTTACTCTTTCTTCGAGATCACTTTCTACCCTGCTGATATTTATCTCAAATAACCCATGGATTCTGCAGCTTAAAGCATCTGCTACTTTATTTTCCTTACCCTTGATATGTCTGACCTCGAAGTCGAATTTTCTCAAAAAGGCTAGCCACCTTGCTTGTCCTGCATTAAGGTATGGTTCGTTAAACATATATTTCAACCCACTATTATCTGTCAATAGTAAGAATTTTCTACCCATTATATAATGTCACCACATTTTTAAGGCATGTATTACTGCTTCCAATTCCAAGTAATGAGTGACATAATTTCGCTCGTGTTATTTTAATTTCCGGGACTCATAACAAATCGCATGCCCTTCCTAAGTTAGAACACCACCTAGTCCCTCTTTACTTGCATCAACGCATATTGTGAAGTCTTTATCCGGGTCTGATTCCTTCAAAATGGGCGCTGATGTCAATAATTCTTTGTGCTTGTTACAACT
>JASDQU010371826.1:56381-76036 GCA_032191745.1 Picea mariana | reverse complement strand
TAATGGGCTCCATACCCAAAGTGTCACATTCACTCTACCATTGTCACATGGCTAAACATCGTCCGCACTCCCTGCATTTACTATGAGATCTCAACGTTCCGCTTAGGGTTGGAGTAGGTTTAGTGTTTTGGCATTTCTAAATTTTTATGAAGAGGTTCTGCATACCACAATTTCAGAGTGATGAAGGTTGCTCCATGGTGTAACTAACGACGTGGTCCGAAACGCTTGTATGTTCTTCCTTAAAAATAAGGAGATGTAATCTTCAGAAATAACGTTAAGTGTTTTGTTGTTCTGTCAGTTAATATCATGTCCTTTACATCCCTATTGTGTTCTTCCTTGCAGGAAATTTCTCCTTTGGTTAGTCGTTTCAGAGCCCTCTACGATAGTTACCAGAGTCTTTGGGAGTTAGGGTTGCTTGATATCATGCGTCGTCCTTCAAATAAGTAATATGCTCTCATTTAAACAGAGGGAGGTTAAATATCTTACGAAAGGTCTCCCTGTGAAATGGCCTATGGCGCATACATACTTCATCTAATATTCATTATTCCCATAATGAACCTCAAAAATAACTAAAAAAAAACTTTTCAATATCTAAATCCATTTCGTTTAAGCTCAGAATTTAAGAGAAGGTAAGATTTATTTCTGTCCATAAACTAATTATGAAAAGTTCAAAATACTTAAAGGTGCATGTCTTCATGGAAAGCAGCACTCAAAAAGACACCACGCTAAAAAAAAACCTATGTAACTAGTTTAAAACCTTCTCGCGCAACAAATTTTGTACTTGTCACGCCCTTCACACAGTGACTTATAAAGATTATCTATTATCTCTATCATGTCTCTATCTCGGATGAAGATTCTCCATCGATTCTACCAGTCCATTCCTTACCCTATTAGAGTTATTCATATAACCAATAAATCCTACCCTGTTCCTACAGTTTTTGTGAAAGAACCATGATCAAATGGGTTTGGACGATTTTCTAAAGATGAGCACAAAAAACAAAAGGGGCCACACTATTTGCCAAAAACACGAAGAAGAAAAAAAGGATTGGAATTTTATGGCCTCGGTACTTTAGGGTTTTGGGGTTCACAATCACGCGACTTCAAAATCCAAAACATCATTTACCACAACAATTCTCGAATTGCGAAAAGGAAACTGGGATACGCACATCGGGGTTTCGGGGTTCGAAACCTTGTGAGTTCAAGTGCCCGAACATCATCACGTCCAAACTACTGAAATGTGAAAAGGGAAGGTGGGACCTGTACTTCGGGTTTTTGGGACTCACAACTTCGCGAGTTTAGTGTTTATACATAACAATATACAAACCTATGAAAAGCGAAAAGGAAAGGTGGAACCCATACAGAAGCCAACATAAACACACAACAACCCCGAAATTGCGACAAGTGACTAGCATTTTGGGATTTCGGGGTTCGGGATTTCACGAGAAAAAATGCCATACATCCACGCAACAACTCTCGAAATTGCGAAAGGTGACCAACATTTCAGGATTTCCGAGTTTGGGGTTTCGTGAGTATAGAAACCAACATCATCACATAACAATTCCCAAAATTGCTAAAAGTGAAAAGCTTGGACTAGCGCTTTGGGGTTTTGAGGTTCAAAACTTTGTGAGTGCAAGCGCCCAAGCCTCACATGCCCAAACCTCTGAAATGCGAAAATAATGTTGGACTAAGTATTTTTGTTGAAAAGTTAAGGAAATCATACACAAAGGAACAAAATACTCTACTTCTACTGTGAATTTTCACACTATATTCATCACTCCCTGATCTTTATCCTTTACTGGTGTTCTTACTTCCATTCTGTGAGATATTAGGTGTATAAGGATTCAATATCCATTTATCTATCAGAATTATGAAAGTCTAATCTTATGAGTCTTATACGCATAAAATCTATAAAAGGGGTACATTAGGGTAATAGTTTTTTGTAAAAGGTCACTCCTATTATATTCACTTAGAGCCTCTTTTAATCAATGCATTAAACATCAACAATACTAGATCTGTGCATCTATGTAAATAGATGAATATGAATATCATTCCATCAAAGTTTGGTCATTATAAATGATGTTCTCAGGGATCTAAGTTTGGTTTCCTGGGGTTTTAACTACAGAGAGGATTGGCCCCATTGACGTTAAACTCTTCCTTTCCTTACTTACTTATAGGAATATAATTACAGGTGCATCCATATAGCATTTTACGTGCAGGAGGAATAGTTTTCTAGAGTTGGAATGTCCATTACGATCTTTGCGACGACACGTAGATTTTAATTATGAAAGGACTTTATCTTCCGCAAAAAATAACTATACCTCAACAGATAGATATGAAAATTCCCATAGACGTATTACAACTATATAATTAAGGGTTTCCTTCACATATATTTCTCACAATGAACATAAAAAAAGGGAAACATTACAGTTTCGTTTTAATCAAATACAATGCATCAGATATCAAACCATTCAAAACAGAGAATAGAATTGATTCCTGTTTGGATTTAATAGATACATGACATCAATCAAACACAACCATTCATAATAGATATGGGTAGATCAACATATCTGAATCCAATTTGCGGGAAGACAAAGGGAACAACCACGTTCCTCCCAACCGTAGAATAGGGCAGCCAAAACTACTTGCCTGATTCACCCCCTAGCCTGAACATGAATCCATGAGGGAGAACTTGGAGAGTCCTTCTCATTATTCCAAATCTTTCAGCAGCTATCCCCTTGCCTCAGACTTTCTCGGTAGTGCTCATGACAGCAAGAGAACTCACAATCCTTTCCCAGCATACTTGGCAGCATCCTGCCTCCTCGCATATGCTATTTATTAATTTTTTGCCTGGGTCTTTTTCCATCCTTTGGGGATTTTCGTAGATCTATTAATCCCTAATTTTTAGGGGCTTCCAGTGGCCAAATCTCTGATTTTCCACTTCTCATAATCAACCTTGAGGCAGTTCCAACATGTTCCCCACTCATGGAGTCATGGTCAGCTAATTTTAATATGGCTGTTCCATTCGTCCTCCTACAATTAATATAAATATTATGTTGTAATAAAAGTGTCATAGTCAAATAGTTAGTTGAGTACAAATAGATCTCTTCCCAACAGTCATAATAATAAAATACAATTATTAAATTCGAAATTCAGAATTACCATAAATGGCAAAAATTTTCCAGATTTGAATTTGCCAAAAACGGAAATAAATTTCCAGCACATAAAAATATTTTATTTTGGGGGGATGTCACATCCTTTCCCCCTTCAGTAAAACACTATCCTCGGTGTTCGTTCCTTTCCTGGAATAGGATCGGATGAGATTTCTGCAAATCTCCCTCCAATTCCCAAGTGGCCTCCTCAGGACTAAAGTGCTTCCATTGCACCTTTACCTAGGCGACGACTCTGTTCCGAAGTGTTATTTCTCTTCAGTCCAGAATGTGTAGGAGTTCCATCTAGAACTTGCCTTCGGGTTCCACCTGCACCAAGTTCCAATCAATCATATGAGTAGGGTCATGAATATAATTTTTCAACAAAGAAACATGAAATACATTATGAATTCTTAGGTTAGCTGGAAGTGCAAGATGATATGCTACGGGTCCAATTCGAGCTAGTATATCGAAGGGCCCACAAAATCTGGGTGCCATCTTGGCATATTTCCCCAACTTTAGTGATCTTTTTTGGGATTTGACCTTAAAGTAAACATGGTCTCCCACTTGAAATTCCAACTGCCTTCTTTTTTGATCCACATAGCTCTTCTGTCTGTCATGTGCTTCTTTCAAGTTCTATTGTACCTTCCTTACCATGTTCTCCATTTCTTGGAGCATATCTGGTCCAACCATGAGTCTGTCAGCTGGGTTATCCCAGCTAATTGGAGTTTTACACTTTTTGTCGTACAGTGTTTTGAAAGGGCTCAACTTATCTGAAGTTTGGTACCCATTGTTATATGCAAATTCTACCAAGTGTAGGTAGTCTTCCCACTTGTTCGGCTTTATTCTTACATACATGCGGAGAATATCCTCTATGATTTGGTTTGTCCTCTCGGTTTGTCCATCCGTTTGTGAATGATAACTCGTACTAAAATTTAAATTAGTATTTAGCCCTGCAAATAACTCCTTTCAAAAAATGGATGTGAATTTTACGTCTCTATTTGAAATCACCATTTTAGGAATACCATGAAGTCTAAAAATTTATTTCATGAATATATCAGCAATATTAATATCTTTAAAAGTAGACTTTACAGGAATAAAGTGTGAAGAATTACTAAGTTTATCAATTACAACCATGATTGAATCATTATGTTTCTGGGTTTTAGGCAAACCTGTTATAAACTCCAGTGATACGGTCTCCCATTTCCATTCTGGTACTGGTAATGGTTGTAATAGGCTGCCTCGATGCTGGTGTTCGGCCTTAACTTGCTGACAATATTGGCACTTAGCCAAGTACTTTATTGTTTCGCCCTTCATGTCAAACCAGTAAAATAGTTTTATGAGTGTTCTTATTGTTTTCTGGTAGCCTGGATGGCCAGAATATGGTTTCTTATGCACTTTGTCCAAAATAGTTAATTTAAGCTTTGTTGAATCTGGTACGTAAAGTCTGTTTTTAAATCTTAATAGTCCCTTCTTGTCGATACTTATATATGGTTTATCTGAGTTTGCGATACTATTTTGAAATTCTGCCATCATCTTAGCGTAATGTCTGTCATTAACACCTGTCATTCTTACTCTTTCTTCGAGATCACTTTCTACCCTGCTGATATTTATCTCAAATAACCCATGGATTCTGCAGCTTAAAGCATCTGCTACTTTATTTTCCTTACCCTTGATATGTCTGACCTCGAAGTCGAATTTTCTCAAAAAGGCTAGCCACCTTGCTTGTCCTGCATTAAGGTATGGTTCGTTAAACATATATTTCAACCCACTATTATCTGTCAATAGTAAGAATTTTCTACCCATTATATAATGTCACCACATTTTTAAGGCATGTATTACTGCTTCCAATTCCAAGTAATGAGTGACATAATTTCGCTCGTGTTATTTTAATTTCCGGGACTCATAACAAATCGCATGCCCTTCCTAAGTTAGAACACCACCTAGTCCCTCTTTACTTGCATCAACGCATATTGTGAAGTCTTTATCCGGGTCTGATTCCTTCAAAATGGGCGCTGATGTCAATAATTCTTTGTGCTTGTTACAACTATCTTGACACTTTTGCGACCAGTTAAACTTGGTCCCTTTCTTTTGTAATGATTTGATAGGGTAGGCCATCTTGGAGAACCCTTTTATAAATCTGCGATAATATCCGGTGATTCCCATGAATGACCGGATATCTGCCACATCCTTAGGAACTAGCCATTCCATAATGGATTTTATCTTTTCCGGGTCTATGGCAATACCTTCCGAGGAAATGACATGTCCCAAATATTGTATTTTTTTTTGATAAAAAACATATTTGTTGAATTTTGTGTATAGTTTGTGTTTCCTTAGTGTTTGAAGAACTATTCTTAAGTGTTCATCATGTTCCTCCTCCGTTTTAGAATAGAACAAAATATTGTCGATAAATACTACTACGAACTTGTCCAAGTACTGGCTGAAAATGTTGTTCATCAAGCACATAAATGTGGCTGGTGCATTAGTGAGTCCGAAAGGTATGAATACAAACTCGTAGTGTCTGTATCTTGTTCGAAAATATGTTTTGTTTATGTCCTGGTCCTTTATCCTAACTTGATGATAACCGGATCGTAAATCCAATTTTGAGAAGATATTGGCCCCACCAACTTGATCGAACAGATCATTTATCCTGGGTAAGGGGTATTTGTTCTTAATGGTCACTTTGTTCAGTTGTCTATAATCGATACATAGTCTTAGAGTACCATCTTTGTTTTTCACAAAGAGGACTGGTGCTCCCCATGGCGAGACGCTTGGTTTGATATACTCTTTGTCCAACAATTCCTGTAATTGTATTTTTAATTCTGTCAGTTATAGTAGACTCATTCTAAATGATTTGGTAGGGTTATTTTGAGATGGGGGTTGATCCAGGTAGTAAGTCTATGGAGAAATCTATTTCTCTCCTAGGAGGTAATTTCAGTATCTCATCAACAAACATGTCTCTGAATTCACGTAGGACAACAAAGTCTTCTAACTTGGGCTTACCTTCTTTTTCTAATAGATTTGTCACTTGGATGGTGTAAACATGACATCCCTTTCTAATACATTTATTGAATTGCATCGCTGAAACTTGTCTGATTGACACAGGTTTTGGTATGCCTTGGGTTGTTCTAACAGTGCCAAAATTATCTTTGTCGCTAAGTATCTTTGTATAACAATCTAATACTACTTTGTGTTGTTCCAACCAATCCATCCCGATAATCATATCATAAGATCCTAGTGGTAGGATGTTCAGATTGGTCCTTATCTTTTGACCATCTAAGATGAGCTCAAGATCAAGAATAAAGTTAACTACTTTCCTTTTAGCACCTATTGCTAGCTGTACAAGACAAGATTTTTCGTGCTTTTGTTTCTTAAGTTTATTCAACTCTACTACATCAAGAGTAATATAACTTAATCTAGCTACAGGGTCAATTAAAATAGAGATTCAAGTGTCATGGATTTTACCTTCGATTTCTACCACCGAGGACTGGTGGTCAGCTTGTCGACCATCTATGGTTGCATTTATCTGATGCAGACTTATGCCCATGTCTCCCACTATCGAGGCTTCTTGCAAATTGTGGATAGCAGTGTTGTTTGCTGCAATTAAACGTGAACAGTTCCTCATTAGATGAGGCTCTCCACACTACCAACACTTTAATGGCTCACGGGAGTTGTCCCCAAACTTCTTCGTTCCTAGGTTTACCTATTTACCGCTACCTTGCGTATTTGAATGATTGGACCGAAAATCCTTCCTTGGGAAACTTTTTGTTGCATTCTGATAAGGAGTTGGCTAGTATCCCTTCTTCCACTGTTTCGTTCAATCTTGCTTCTTATTCTTTCAGGTCTTGGGAAAATCTACCTGTTGTTTATAATGGTCATAGCACATTCGTTCTTTCCTGAATACCTCACTCAAGGATTTGGGGTTGTCAAACTCAATTCTGTCCCGGTAGGCCTATGGTAAACAACTTAAGAATCGTTGGATCTTTACCTTGTCATCTGGGATGTACGGTACAAACCTTAATAGTTTCAGAAACTTATTTATAAGGTCCTCTGTTGTCATTTGTCTGAGTCCTAATTCGTAAAATTCTTTCATCTTCCTTTCATAATAGCTTTCACAAAGGTATTGTTTCCTGAAATACTTCTTAAAGTCAGACCATTCCAACTGTTTCTCCTTTAGTCCCTTGGCCAACTTCAGGTCCTGCCACCAAATGCTGGCCTTTCCCTTCAGAGTATATATGGCCATTCTGACCTTCACGTTGTTGGAATAGTTGTATATATGGAAGTATTTTTTTATGTCCAACAACCATGCCTCAGCTTCTTCTCCTGTTCTGGATTCTTTGTCAAAAGTAGTTGGTTTAATTTTTTTAAATTCTCCTTCAAGGTGGTCTCTTTGTTTTCTTTTTTTGTCTGGTATAGTTTTGTATTTAGCTGAAGGTATCCCTTCAGACAAACTGCCTCTTTTTTCTATTTTTGTGCCAGAATTCTTGGAGGCCCTCTTGCTGAACTCTTCCTCATGGTTATCATCTTTTGGGATTTTCTTGGTTACTATACTACGTAGCAGGACTTCATTTATCTTTTTTGTTCCTACTATGCCTTCTTCAATTTTTCATTGTCGACCTTGAAAACCTGTAGTTGAACAATAAGTTTCCTCATTGTTTCCAACACCTCCGTGGGTGAGCTTCCATCATTGCTCTGTCTCGGATCTCTAGGAGGTCCTTGCTATAGATTCCCTTCCATCCTGATTTATGGACCTTCTTGAGCTGCCATTATTTAACACAAAACAGAAAAGCTTTATGTTTGTAATCCGCAAGATTTATTAGTTTTTTCATAAATCAGAATATATACTAAGAAATTAATGTGGCCCTGTTCAGGCCCAGTGTTGTAACATTTTCTCTAATACCATAGGTAATGAACCTCAAAAATCACCAAAAAAAAAATAATTCAATATCTAAATCCATTTCATTTAAGCTCAGAATTTAAGAGAAGGTAAGATTTATTTATGTCCATAAACTAATTATGAAAAGTTAGAAATACTTAAAGGTGCATGTCTTCATGGAAAGCAGCACTCAAAAAGACATCACGCTAAAAAAAAACCTGTGTAACTAGTTTAAAACCCTCGTGTGCAATTAATTATGTACTTGTCACTCCCTGCACACAGTGACTTATAAAGATTATCTATTATCTCTATCCTGTCTCTATCTCGGATGAAGATTCTCCATTGATTATACCAGTCAAGTCCTTACCATATTAGATTTGTCCATATAACCAATAAATGCTACCATGTTCCTACCATTTTTGTGAAAGAATCGTGATCAAACGGGTTTTGGCGATTTTCCAAAGCCGAACACGCAAAAAAAAAGGGGCCACGTTGTTTGCCAAAAACACGAAGAAGAATAAAAGGACTGGAAGACTGTGGCCTCATTACTTCGTGGTTTCAGGGTTTGCAATCACGCGACTTCAAAATCCAAAACATGAAACCACAACAATTCCCGAATCGTGAAAAGGAAAGTGGGACCTGCACATCGGGGTTCGAAACCTTTCGAGTTCAAGTGCCTGAACATCATCATGTCCAAACTAATGAAATGTGAAAAGGGAAGGTGGGACCCATACTTCAGGTTTTCTGGACTCGAAACTTCGTGAGTTCAGTGTCTATACATCAACATATGCAAAACTCCGAAAAGCGAAAAGGAAAGGTGGAACCCGTACTTTGAGGTTTTGGGGTTCAGGATTTCGCAAGTACAAAAGCCAACATCAACACACAACAACCCTGAAATTGCAACAAGTGACCAACATTTTGGGATTTCGGGGTTCGATATTTCATGAGAAAAAAAGGCCATACATCCACGCAACAACTCCCGAAATTGCGAAAGGTGACCAACATTTCAGGATTTCCGAGTTTGGGGTTTCGTGAGTACAGAAACCAACATAATCACATAACAATTCCCGAAATTGCTAAAAGTGAAAAGGTTGGACTAGCGCTTCGAGGTTTCGGGGTTTGGAACTTCTCGAGTGCAAGTTCCCAAGCCTCACATGCCCAAACCTCCGAAATGAGAAAATAAAGTTGGACTAAGTCTTTCTGTTGAAAAGTTAAGGAAATCATACACAAAGGAAAAGAATACTCTACTTCTACTGTGAATTTTCACACTATATTCATCACTCCCTGATCTTTATCCGTTACTGGTGTTCTTACTTCCATTCTTTGAGATAGTAGGTGTAGAAGGATTCAATATCCATTTATCTATCAAAATTCTGAAAGTCTAATCTTACGAGTCTTATACGCATAAAATCTATAAAAGGGGTACATTAGGGTAATAGTTTTCTGTAAAAGGTAACTCCTATTATATTCACTTAGATCCTCTTTTAATCAATTCATTAAACGTCAATCATACTATATCTATGCATCTATGTAAATACATGAATAAGAATATCATTCCATCAGAGTTTGGTCATTATAAATTATGTTCCGAGGGATATGAGTTTGGTTTCTTGGGGTTTTAACTACAAAGAGAATCAGTCCCATTGATGTTAAACTCCTCCATTCCTTACTTGCTTGTAGGAATATAATTACAGGTGCATCCATCTAGCATTTTATGCGCAGAAGGAACAATTTTCTAGAGTTGGGATGTCCATTACGATCTTCGCGATGACGGGTAGATTTTAACTACGAAAGGACTTCATCTTCCACAACAAATAATTATACCTCAGCAGATAGATGTGAACATTCCCACAGACATATTATAGCTATATAATTAAGGATTTCCTTCACATATATTTCTCCCAATGAACAGAAAAAAAAAGGGAAACGTTACAGTTCTGTTTTAATCAAATACAATGCATCAGATATCAAACCATTCAAAACAGAGAATAGAATTTATTCTGGTTCGGATTTAATAGATAAATGACATCAATCAAATAGAACCACTCATAATAGAGAGGGGTAGATCAACATATCTGAATCCAATATGTGGGAAGACAAAGGGAACAACCACGTTCCTCCCAATCGTAGAACAGGGTAGGCAAAACTACTTGCCCGATTCACCCCCTAGCCTGACCATGAATCAATGAGGGAAAACTTGGAGACTCCTTTTCATTATTCCAAATATTTCAGCAGCTATCCCCTTGCCTCACACTTGCTCGGCAGTGCTCATAATATAAAGAGGACTCGCAATCCTTTCGCAACATACTTGGCAGCGTCCTTCGTCCTCGCATATGCTATTTATCAATTTTTTTCTCGGGTCTTTTTCCCTCCTTTGGGGATTTTCGTAGCTCTCTTAATCCCTGATTTTCACGGGCTTCTAGTGGACAAATCTATGATTTTCCACTTCTCATAATCAGCCTAGAGGCATTTACAACATGTTCCCCACTCATGGTGTCATGGTCAGTTGATTTTAACATGGTTGTTCCATTTGTCCTCATACAATTAATATAAATATTCTATTGTGATACAAGTGTCATAGTCAAATATTTAGTTGATTCCAAATAAGTCTCTTCCCAACAGTCACAATAATAAAATACAATTATTAAATTAAAAATTTGGAATTGCCATAAATGGAAAAAAAATTCCAGATTCGAATTTGCCAAAAACAAAAATAAATTTCCAGCACATAAAAATACTTTATTTTTGGGGGATGTCACAATTCCTATTTTTCATTCTTCCTTAAAGAAATTCATGGAGATATGGAGACTCTTTCTATTTGGTAGGGTAGTATGATACGTTTCTTTTATCTATATCCCCTGTGATGATGGAGTCGTCAATCTGTAGGTTTATCAGACCCTCGGTTGGTTTTCTCTTACCATTGCTATCTTCCATCTTCGTGATACCTAGAATATTTTACCAGGAGTTCTATGGAATATAATCATTTCGTGTGTGTAACAAAACCTTGTCACCTTGATGGGCGATGATTCATTTCCTTCATTTGAATACCATAGCGCGATGTATCTGCTCTTACTGTTGATTATATTTATTTGTTTTGGTTCAGGACTGATTTAAACTTAACTCTTTAATCATGTCTATATTTTTTATGGAAAGTCTGTGTTATTGCTTCGGCTTTCTCTTGTGGCAAGTTTGTACAGTTTACAAGCTAAGGGTTTCGCTATTGATTAATTATTTGTGAGAGGGAACTTATAAAACTTGTTATTGTCACTAATGATGGGCCTTGTTGTTGTGAGGACCCACCAGAGATTGTACTACACCCTCCTCCCTCGGCCCAAACATCAAATCAGACAGTGGGTGAAGGGGCAAGGATTCGAACCCACGCATCATAAGATAAGTGTCTTTCTGGAAAGAAAATCGTTGGTTTAACTTTTATCATCTTATTGCAACTACTTTTCTTTTGTTACATATTCCTTGAATAATGACTAACAATTATAGGATTTGATTTCTTGCAGGGTCTCTATCTGTACAAGTCTCAGATACCCACCACTACCTCCTACACAAAAGGTATTTGGGTTCCAAACCTCTCACATCTCAGGCTAACTCTACAGGTTCTAGCATCATCCAAGGAGATCGTGATTCAACTAGCTATGTTATAATTAGTTCTTTGTTTGTTGTAATGTTTGTTCTAATGTTTGTGGAGTAAACCATTGGAGTAGTTTTTCCATTAATGGCATAATGCCAGTTCTTGTATAAGTATTGAGTCTGTATTTGAATTTAGATCTGTTCAACTATGTAATACCCTTTTTTTTGTTCTTTAATTATTGAAAAGTAATCCTATCTGAGATTACTCGGAATGATAATCTATGTCAAAGTGATTATGTCCTTCGATTTAGAACACTGTACTTGTTATTTATGCAACTCGACTCTATATTGTGCCATTGTCTTATTCTGTTATAGAAAGAAAAATGTTTCCCAGAGTTTAATAATGGTGTTACTGATATCTTTTGGTCTACTATATTCGATTTATGGTGAATGAAGTACATTGGTTGTTTCTTTAACTAGAGTATTCCAACTCCTATGCATTTGATTTATAGTTGTGGTTTCATGTCTGTCAAAAATTCAGGATCCCTATCAATATATACATATTTTCTTATGTAGACATTAGGTTATGGATTTTATTATAATGTCTGTGTGACATCCCCAGAAATAAAATATTTTTGAAATCTAAAATTGCTGGAAATTTATTTCCATTTTTAGTAAATTCGAATTTGAATTTTTTTTTCCATTTATGGCAATTCTGAATTTCAAATTTGGTAATTGTAATTAATTATTTTGACTATTGGGTAGAGACCTGATTAGACCCAACTAGCTATTTGACTATGACACTTGTATGCAAAAAGAATATTTTATATCGATTGCAGGAGGACAAATGGAACAACCATGTTAAATTTAGCTGACCATGACTCCATGAGTCGGGAACATGTTGGAACTACCTCTGGGCTGATTATTACAAGTGGAAAATCAGTTATTTGGTCATTGGAAGCCCCTGACAATTAGGAATTTAGAAAGATCTGAAAATTCCCAAGGGAGGGAAAAAGACCTGGGCAAAATTGATAAATAGCATATGCGAGGAGGCAGGACACTGCCAAGTATACTGGGAAAAAGAGACTAATGTTTTCTTGTTTTTATGAACACTAATGATTGAGTGTGAGGCAAGAGGAGTCTACTGAAGACTGAAAGACATTGCTGAGGAGGAGTTTTGAGTTAGCCCTCATGGACTCATGGTCAGGCTAGGGGGTGAACTGGGTAAGTGATTTGACTCCATTGTTCTATGGTTGGGAGGAACATAGTTGTTCCCTTTGCCTTCTAGTGATCTAGTTCAGATATGTTGCTCTACTCCTTTCCTATCTGAATGATTTTATATATGATGCAATGTATTCTCTAATCAAAACTAAAATAATTTCCATTCTCTGGTGAATGATTAAATCACGGATGTAATGCATCTTCTAGTTATGATAGATAATAATGCGTTGGAAGAATCAATTCAAATTCATGAATCCTAAATACTAACATAGAACACATGGTAAATCTAATCTCGAGTGACCCCTTTCTGAATGAACAATAGAATTGGCCTTTTATTTGTTATGATAGTTGAAAGGATTTCGCATGGTTAAATTCTGGAAGAAATCTCCTCTAAATTAAATTCACTGCTATTTTCTTTCTTTATTTGTTTTTCTGAGTGAAATCAATGCTGAGATTGGCATATTGGGAGTGGAGGCTATGCTATAATTTCATTAATCTAACTGTATGAATAATGTCAGGAACAACATTCTAAGTTTTGTAAACATTTCCTTCTCTGTGTGAATGATGATATCTATTTGTTGTAATGTAACTGTGTGAATGGTTATGTCTACCTGTTGTGTTGTATCTAACTGAACTAAGTTGAGATGGATTCCATAGATGTTATGTGTAGTTTTATAATCAAGGACTAAATTCTGGGATTTCCCCTCCTTAATTAAAAACTTGAGACAGACTTATCCTGTGCAAGTGAATTCGAAAGTATAAATCCATCTATACGAAAAAGTTATATTTTTGTAATAACAATATCAGATAGATCTATCTATGAGTATCTAGATTGAGTAGGTCTGTTGAAGTATTCCCTAAATTGATTTGGTTATTCCCTATTTTGGAGGTTTTCTCTGCGATTATGATCTTCTGTTATTGAGTTTGAAATCTCATTTTAATTCTTGATGAGTTCATTGTTTGAGCAAAGACAATAATCATTTGTTTCACCAATTGCAAACCCTGTCTTTTAGTTATTCTGAGTTTATTTGTTAGAGCCGGTGATTCTAAAAAAAAAAAATATCAAATAACAAATTTGATCTTTTGGCAATTCGCGACTTGCTTGTTATATATAAGCGGAGTTCCTTTGGTTTACCAAATGCCAAAACCCGAAATTGTTGGCCCCATGCCCTAATCTCATTTCGCAATTCGACATTTCCTATCTCTTTTTGTTTGTGCGTAAGGTGTTCGTAAACCCCGAAGTGCTAGTCCCATAGTCCTTTCACTTTTTACAATTTAGGAGTTGTTGTGTGTTGGTGTTTGGGCATTTGAAATCGCGAAATCCTGAACCCCAAAAACCTGAAGTGCTGGTCCCATAGTCCTTTCACTTTTCGCAATTCGAGAGTTGTTGTGTGTTGGTGTTTGGGCAGTTTTAAATCGCGAAATCCTGAACTCTGAAACCCCAAAGTGTGGGGCCCATAGTCTTTCCACATTTCTCTTTTTGGCAAAACAACGTGGTAGAAACGATGGAGAATCTTCATCCGAGATAGATTTCATACACCTTTAAGTATTCGAAATTTCATATGTTTATTTTCCTGTAGGTTACGACTATGTAGAAATAAAATAAGTGAACAAGATCCCTTTCTCATACATATTAAACATTTATGATATCTATGTACACAGATACTTGGGATGTAATTATGTATGATTTATAATCGAAAGAATTGCAAAATTCCCTACAGGAAAACCTACAATACATAGAGTATAAATATTTCAATAGGTATTCATAAGAAATTGTAAGTCGATTTGGTCTAATTTCTACATGTTAAAGCACTAGAATAAATTGGAATTAACACTGTTACTTATACTCGAAAGCCCCAATTGAAATGAAATCATTCTGGAACCCTTAAGTTACTTATACTCGTAAATGCTTGTGTCCTGTGGAGGCATAAGATAGAGTCACGAACTGTGTGTTCATCGACCTTGAACCCAGTTTCATGTATGCTTCCCAACCCTCCTAATTATTTAGAGTCCCTTGGAGGATGAATTTTGTTAAGCTCAGGAGAGGTATTCTAGATCAGCACAGGCCCTCTACAAGACTAACCAACCCAAAAATCCTTAAGTCCTAGATAAGCTCAGGAAGGATCGCACCATTGTGTGCAAGAACCTTACATGGAGTGCGGAGGTTGAGAAACCCCTTGGAGGTTTTAGAGCATATGAAAGTTCAAGAGTGATAAATAGACCATGATCAAAATAACTTTAGCATGAATAACTTTCAACATTTCTGTATCCGGGAAATCAGAGGGCAAGACCCCTCGTCTTTGAAAGTTGTGAAATCTCGGTATATGAAACCCCCATGCGCTTTGTGGATGAGTCATTTTAGTGTGAATAATTTTTGGTGTTTCAGCATCCGGGAAACCAGACAACAAGACCCCCATCTTCACAAGTCATGAAATCCTAGTATAAGAAACCCCAATGCACGATTAAGATTGAGATTCTTTCAACACCCTTAAGCTTAGGAGGGATAGTGACCTTCAGATCAAGATCAATGAGAATCGTTGATATCATACATGAATTCCCATATAGGAGTTTGGGGAATGGAGTGACCATTGGCTTGGGTCACT
This sequence comes from Picea mariana, assembly GCA_032191745.1. Lineage (NCBI taxonomy): Eukaryota > Viridiplantae > Streptophyta > Pinopsida > Pinales > Pinaceae > Picea > Picea mariana. The sequence continues at coordinate 60,608 of JASDQU010371826.1, read as the reverse complement.
ACATTTTGAACTCTCACTTACCGAAATCCCGATACAGCCAGGACAGTCGAATCAGGGGAAGTTTCGCTGCCGTTGATCTCATCGAAGGTAAGATTTTGAGTTTTAGGGTTTGACGAGTCGAAAGAATTCACTCTCTTGCATCACTAAGTCACGAAATGTGAAAGGAGCCTCTTATTTTGGCCTATGGTTGTAACCAACAATCACATGGAGGTGGATAAGGGAAGAGATAGCCGGCGCTAGGCCCCGTAGGATTTCGGGGATTCTATCCCTTGAGAAAGAGCAAAAAATTTTGTTTTGTCGTAGTGGGTATGTGACAAATGTTATTTACATATGGAAAGAATTTTGGAATCACGAATCTCATTCAGTATAGAATGTGTACAATACGTATAAATGTTTGGAAGATTTAGGACTTACGAAAATATTACAGTAATGGACAATTAACTTAGCATGACCTAGACACCTATAGGTTGGATGAATAAAATGTCCACATGGGTAACCATAATATAAGAAACTGATCAAAATTTAATAATAGAAGAAAAGAAAAAAAAAATGGTCATCTTAACCTAAGAATGAAACCATCAAGTTATTTAGGATTAATGTTTCGGAGAAGATTTTTTTTTTTATGGTGAATTTGAGGTTCATTACATATGGTATCAAAGAAAAGCTACAACACTCGGCCTGAACAAGGCCACATTAGCTGCTTAGTATTTATTCTGATTTATGTAAAACTAATAAATCTTATGAATACAAACATAAAGCCCTTTCTATTTTTGTAAACTATGGAAGCTCAGGAGGGTGCAGAAATCAGGATGGAAGGAAATCCGTAGCAAGGACCTCCTAGAGATCCAAGACAGAACAATTATGGAAGCTCACCCACAGAGGTGTTGGAAACAATGAGGAATCTTATTGTTGAACTGGAGGTTATGAAGTTTGACAATGAAAAATTGAAGAAAGCACAGCAGGAACAACAAGATATAAATGAAGTCCTGCTGCATAGTATAGTAACCAAGAAAATCCCAAAAGACGATAACCATGACGAAGAAGTTAGCAAAAGGGCTTCCAAGAATATTGGACCAGAGACAGAAAAAGGAGAGAGTTCGTCTGAAGGGACTCCTTCAACTGAAGACAAAACTATACCAGACAGAAAAAGAAAACAAGTAGACCACCTTGAAGGAGAATTTAAATAGATCAAACTAGCTACCTTTGATGGAGAATCTAGGACAGGAGAAGAAGTTGAGGCATGGTTGTTGGACATCAAAAAATACTTCCAAATCTACAACTATTCCAGCAACATGAAGGTCAGAATGGCCATCTACAATCTGAAGGGGAAGGCTAACATTTGGTGGTAGGACCTGAAATTGGCCAAGGGCCTAAAGGATAAACAGTTGGAATGGTTCGACTTTAAGAAGTATTTCAAGAAACAATACCTTTCTGAAAGTTATTATGAAAGGAAGACAAAAGAATTTAACGAGTTACAACTCGAACAGAGGACGATGGAGGACATTATAAATAAATTTTTGGAACTACTAAGGTTTGTACCATACATCTGGGAGGATAAGGTAAAAATCCAGCGATTCTTAAGTTGTTTACCACAATCCTACAGGGACAGAATTGAGTTTGAAAACCCCAAATCCTTTATTGAGGTATTCAAGAAAGAATGAATGTGTTATGACCAATATAAACAGCGGGTAGAGTTTCCCAAGACCTGGAAGGATAAAAAGAAATATCGAATGAATCAGCGAAAGAAGGGATACCGGCAAGCTCCTTATCAGAATACAGAAAAAAGTTTCCCAAGGAAGGATTTTCACTCCAATCATCCGAATACGCAAGGTAGTGGTAAACCGGTAAACCTGGGAATGAAGAAGTTTGGGGAAAACTCCCACGAGCCATTAAAGTGTTGGGAGTGTGGAGAGCCTCATCTAAAGAGGAACTGTCCACATTTAAATTCAACAAACAGAACTGTTGTTCATAATATGCAAGAAGCCTCGATAGTTGGAGACATGGGCATAAGCCTGCATTAGATAAATGCAGCAATAAATGGTCGACAAACTGACCACCAGTCCTCGGTGGTAGAAATCGAAGGTAAAATCAATGACACTTGAATTTATGTTTTAATTGACCCTAGAGCTATGTTAAGTTATATTACTCCTAATATAGTAGAGTTGAATAAACTTAAGAAACTGAAGCATGAAAAATCATGGCTAGTACAACTAGCAATAGGTACTAAAAGGAAATTGGTTGACTTTATTTCTGATTTTGAGTTCAGCTTAGATGGTCAAAATATAAGGACCAATATGAACATATTACCACTAGGGTCTTATTATATGATTATCGAGAGAGATTGCTTGGAACAAAACAAAGAAGTACTAAACTGTTATACAAATATACTTAGCTATAAAGATGATTTTGGCACTATTAGAATAGCTCAAGGCATACCAAAACCTGTATCAGTCAGACAAGTTTCAGCGATGGAACTCAAGAAATGTATTAGAAAGGGATGCCAAGTTTATGCCATCCAAGTGACGAATCTGTTAGAAAAAGAAGTTAAGCCCAAGTTAGAAGACTTTTCTTTCCTACGTGAATTTAGAGACATGTTTGTGGATGAGATACCAGAATTACCTCCTAGAAGAGAAATATATTTCTCCATATACTTACTACCTGGATCAGCCCCTATCTCAAAAGCACCCTATCGAATGAGTCTACTAGAACTGACAGAATTAAAAATACTATCACAGGAATTGTTGGACAAAGAGTATATTAGAACGAGTGTCTCGCCATGGGGAGCACCAATCCTTTTTGTGAAAAAGAAATATGATACTCTAAGACTATGTATCGATTATAGACAACTGAACAAAATGACCGTTAAGAACAAATACCCATTACCAAGGATAAACGATCTGTTCTATCAAGTTGGTGGGGCCAAGATCTTTTCAAAATTGGATTTACGGTCCAGTTATCATCAAGTTGGGATAAAAGATGAGGACATAAACAAAACAACTTTTCGAGCAAGATATGGACACTATGAGTTTGTAGTCATACCTTTCGGACTAACTAATGCACCAGCCACATTTATGTGCTTGATGAACATCATTTTCAGTCAGTACTTAGAAAAGTTCATAGTTATATTTATCGATGATATTCTGGTCTATTCTAAAACGGAGGAGGAACATGATGAACACTTAAGAATAGTTCTGCAAACATTAAGGAAACACAAACTATACGCAAAATTTGACAAGTGTGACTTTTATCAAAAAGAAATACAATATTTAGGACATGTCATTTCCTCAGAAGGTATTGTCGTAGACTTGTCAAAGATAAAATCCATTATGGAATGGCTAGTACCTAAGGATGTGGCAGATATCCGGTCATTCATGGGAATCACTGGATATTATCGCAAATTTATATAAGGGTTTTCCAAGATAGCCTACCCTATCACGTCACTACAAAAGAAAGGAACCAAGTTTAATTGGTCGCAAAAGTGTCTAGACAGCTTTAACAAGATGAAATAATTATTGACATCGGAACCCATTTTGAAGCTAGAAAACCCAGATAAAGACTTCATAGTTTGTGTTGATGCAAGTAAAGAGGGACTAGGTGGTGTCCTAACTCAGGAAGGGCATGTGATTTTTTACAAGTCTCGAAAATTAAAAGAACATGAGTGAAATTATGTCATGCATGACTTAGAATTTGCGGTAGTAATACATGCCTTAAAAATGTGATGAAACTATATAATGGGCAGAAAATTCCTACTGTTGACGGATAATAGCAGGGTGAAATATCTATTTAACCAACCATATCTTAATGCAAGAMAAGMAAGGTGGCTAGCCTTCTTGAGAAAATTTGACTTCRAGGTCAGACATATCAAGGGTAAGGAAAATACAGTAGTAGACACTTTAAGTAGAAGAGTCCATGGGTTATTTGAGATAAACATCAGTAGGGCAGAAAGTGATCTGGAACAATGAATAAGGATGACAAGTATTAACGACGGAAATTACACCAATATAGTGAAAAAATTAAAAACATGATCGCCAGATCTGACAAACTAGATCTAAGCATCGACAAGAAAGGACTATTATGACTTAAAAATAGACTTTACATACCAGATTAAGCAAAATTGAAATCAAAAATTTTGGACGAAGTGCATAAGAAACGATATTCTGGCCATCTAGGTTACTAGAAAACAATAACAACACTTAGACAACTATTTTTCTAGCCTAGTATGAAGGG
>JASDQU010371825.1:159891-173412 GCA_032191745.1 Picea mariana | reverse complement strand
GCATGGTGGATTCCCAAAAGGGATTTCTAGCAGCCTCGCCAGAAATATGTGGATCAAAAGACTAAACCAAGAAAATATGCTTGGAGGGAAATAGTTCAGTGGCAGGGAGTGCAACAAGAATCTCCTTAAAATTAGATTGAGTCTTCCTAGTATTGGCTGGATCACCAACGCGATCCCCTACATCCTGAAGAGTATTTTGTGCCCACTTGGGCCTCTTCTCTGGCTCTGCAACTGCATCTGAATGCTCTGACTCTGCATCTGACTGTACTAACTCTAAATTTGAATCTGAAGCATCTGGGTCCTCTAAATCATAACTCTCATCTGAAGAAGAGTCAGCATGTGCATGCTCATCATCTCGAATAGGTGGAAGAGTGAAGGTGTCTACATGCGGCTGTTGAGGTACATGCGAGACACTTTCCTCGAATTGGACACTATGCTCAATGATAATCTAGTCCGAGGAAATATCAATAAGTTGATATCCCTTCACACTGTTGGGGTATCCAAAAAAGATGCACTCAGTGCTCTGTGGATCAAGTGCCTTCCTCTTTTCAGAGGGAATCTGGGCCCATGCATGTGAACCAAAAATGCGAAAGTGGGTTACTTCCGGTTTGAGGCCGCTCCAATCCTCATAGGGGGTCTTATCCTTGATATATCTATGGGAAGATCTNATCATCGTGAAGAAATGCATTCTTCACGTCCATTTGATGGACTTCCCATCCCTTGGATGCCACAATGGCAAGGGAAAATCGAGTGGAATCCATATTCACTACTGGAGCGAAGGTCTCATCATAGTCAATACCATGAAACTAGTGAAAGCCTTTGGCAACAATCCTGGATTTGTATTTGCTAATCTATCCATCCCATGCATTCTTGGTCCTGTAGACCCATTTGAATCTAACAAGTTTCCTCCTAGAAGGAAGGGGAACCAGATCCCAAGTCTGGTTCTCAAGGAGGGAGTTGTACTCCTCCTGCATGGTGGATTCCCAAAAGGGATTTCTAGCAACCTCGCTAGAAATATGTGGATCGGAAGACTGAACCAAGAAAATATGCTTGGAGGGAAATGCGTCAGTGGCAGGGAGTGCAACAGGGATATCCTTGAAATTAGATCGAGTCCTCCTAGTATCGGTTGGATCACCAACGCAATCCCCTGCATCCTGAAGAGTATTTTGTGCCCACTTGGGCCTCTTCTCTGGCTATGCAACTACATCTGGATGATCTGACTCTACATCTGACTGTACTGACTCTGAATCTGAATCTGAAGCATTTGAGTCCTCTAAATCATAACTCTCATATGAAGAAGAGTCGGCATGTGCATGCTCATCATCTCTAATAGGTGGAAGAGTGAAGGTGTCTACATGCGGCTGCTGAGGTACATGCGAGACACTTTCCTCGAATTGGACACTATGCTCAATGATAATCCAGTCCAAGGAAATATCAATAAGTTGATATCCCTTCACACCATTGGGGTATCCAAAAAAAATGCACTCAGTGCTCTGTGGATCAAGTGCCTTCCTCTTTTCAGAGGGTATCTGGGCCCATGCATGTGAACCAAAAATGCGAAAGTGGGTTACTTCTGGTTTGAGGCCGCTCCAAGCCTCATAAGGGGTCTTATCCTTGATATATCTATGGGAAGATCTATTTTGGATGTATGTTGCACAATTAAGTGCTTCGACCCATAGTCTCTGTGGTAGTGACTTTGCATGCAACATGCAAGATGCCATCCCCTTTAAAGATCTATTTTTCTGCTCAACAACTCCATTTTGTTGCGGAGTCTAGGGAACTGTATGCTGCAATTGAATCCCTACCTCACATAAAATATTATGGATCTCATGATTTACATACTCTCCTTCATTATCAGTTAAGAGGACTTTGATCTTCTTTTCAAACTGTGTCTCAACCAGGGCTCTGAAATCTTTGAGGTGTTGAAAGACCTCAGATTTTTTCTTTATAAAGTAGATCCAAGTAAAATGTGAGAAATCATCAACAAAAATGAGAATAAACCTCTCTTTGTTGATCGATGGATGCAGAAAAGGACCCATGAGGTCAGTGTAGATCAGATCTAAAGGTGCGGAAGCTTGCTGAGATTTTCCTTTCTCGAATTTCTCTTGAGGGTGTTTTTTGAGAACACATCCCTCACATACTCCTTTGGAGAAATGGATGTCTGGTAGACCATCAACCAATCTGTTCTTGCTAATTTGTTGCATGTATCTGAAATTCAAATGTCCAAACCTTTTGTGCCATATCCTACTACTTTCATCAGCATGAGTAAGCAGTAAAGAAGAATTAGGTTCAATGAATTTAGAAAATGTATACAATCTAGACTGATGATTTACCTCACCGGTAGCAACCCTGGAGTTATGGGATTTCGGCTATCAAGAGTCCACAGCATGAAGTAAGTTGTCTTCCCAAGTCACAAAGTTGCGAAACACGAAATCGCGATAAGCGAGAGAAGACCTAGACCGTTGATTCCAAGGAAATCTTGACCGTTGATCTGGTCCTGATGGATTCATTGATAGCCCTTTGTTGTAAGCAGATAAGCTGCAGATCTTCTTTGTAAACCTTAAGATGAAATTAATATAAGGATCTACTTTTTATTCAAAAAAAAAAATCACATTATGACATTTTTGGAACTTTAATTTTTTTTAGAAAAACACTTAATTACTCCATATAGATTTCAATTGACATTAAAATGCTGAAATACGTAAGATTAATTCATTTGTGACAAACACATGATACAAATCATTTGCAAAAGCAATGCAATGCAACAAAACCATAATAAAAACAAAAAACAAGTATTTTTTAAAGTGTTAACATCTTAAATAATAATACTACCACAATGAAAATTTGATGTAAATATGATGCAAAAAATATTTGACAAAAACATAACATACAATTGAATAAAACCATAATGAAAACAAAAAAACAAGTATTTTTTAAAGTGTTAGCATCTTAAATAATGATACAACCACAATGAAAATTCGATGTAAATATGATGCAAAAAATATTTCACAAAAACATAGCATACAATTGAATAAAATATTTAGGCTGTAGCAACATCATAGCAACATATTTAGTAATGGTTGTTAGATATTTGACTCGCTTTGTGTTAGCAGGTGACCTATTAGAATCCCCAAATAAAACAACTAGTCTAATGATGAGAGATTCCATCTATAAAGTTGAAGAAACATCCCTTAAATTTTTATACAAAATTTCCTTAAAAGAAAATCATATATAAAAATCAAAATGTAACATGCTTATATCTACAATAAACACAATTTTAACATTGCATCAAACCTAATCCTCCATACATAATATAACTTTAACATTGCATAAACCTATTATGCCATACATAAATATTTAAATGTTTTGGTTCAAGATATTTAAATTACTTATCCTAAACTAGAGAGCACTCATCATGGAGTATTTTTATTTTGAACAAACAATGTTTCTAGAAAGAATACATTTTTAAAATAATAATTTTACTTTTATTTGAACCATAGAAAAGCTACAAATGTAGTGAAAGGATATTCCAATGTTGTTGTCGTCTAGTTTCTTGTGTTTTATTGGAAGTAGTGTTTAATAATTGAACTAGACATCACAACCACATATTTGATTATCTTTAAGATTTCATAAAACATTTAATTAATTTTTTTAATGAAAAATAATAGGTGAATAGGTTTTTACATACCTAGCAAGTGAACATGTGAGAGGAAAAATAAGTGAGGTAAGCCATGTCACGACAAGTTAAATAGACTTCACCAATGAGAAGCCAAGAAGGTTAGTTAAGTTAAGCCAATGCAACATAGGAAAGATAAACAAACCCATCTAATGAGTAGGTGAGCACATGAGTTGATCTACATTCAACTAAGCTACATAGACTTGTGCAATGAGTAGGTGAGCAAGTAAATAGGTGAGTAAGTTGGTCAATTTGGGTGAGGAAAAGTTAAATAAACCCCTCTAATGTTAAGGTGGTTCAAATATGAGTTAATATGAGTCAATCAAACCCATACAAGGTGGCATGAGAATATCATAACAACACCATAAAAATGTGTAGGGAAGAATCACTAACCCTTATATATAACCTATATTTTTAGTTAAAATAAAATTTTGATAAAAAACACTCTTTTAATGATGAATATTCATATTCAAATATTCTATTAGTGTTTAAATATTCTATTAGTGTTTAGGAAAAAAAAAAGTGTTGTTCCAAAAATATCTTTGACTAAAATCTCGTGTTTGATAAATAAAACTTTTGGACAAATGTCCTCCACCACACTTCTCGATGAMAACGTTTTTTGCAAATTCATTACTCATCTTCATGAATTCACCCTCTAATAATGGACCTCAAGAGTGAAAACCAATCATTCATATGGCGCTTGAATTGTAGARCTCTTATACATCATGAAGATATKTTCCATAATACCACATAATTTGGGTTTTTGTCTCCTCAAGRATTCAAGAATCACATCATGTGATAATGTATACAACCAACATCAGTGTTAGCTCTAACAAACCTTTGCACATCATAATATAATTAAGTAGATAATCATCCAATTATTAGCATATGTATGTTGAATGATAAAATGCATATAGTGTTGGCAATTTGGTTGTCATTGATGCCAACCTTTATAAATATGTGAAGTATCATTGATTGATTGGTTTGAGAAGAATTTTCAATATTGGAAATATTTTTATGAAGGTAACTTGAATATCAAGCATTTTCAATATTGGACATAATTTTATGAAGGTTGGACATAATTTTATGAAGGTGACTTGAATGTCAAGCATTGTCAATATTGAACATAATATTATGAAGGCGACTTGAATGTCAAGCATTGCCAATATCAGACATAATATTATGAAGGTGAATTGAATATCAATAGAAAGATAATATTGAGTAATATATTGTATGAGATTGATATACTCATCTTATATTGTATAAGGTTGAGATTGTGTCATTAACATCCATGCACAAAAGAAGAAACTATGAAGAAATTGTCCAGATAAAAGGGTTAAATGGATAATCCAATATGGATCCATACAAATCACAAATAAAAAAGTTAATAAGACATGGTTCATTAAAAGTGATTCATAAAATCTCAATTGAAGAAGAGTCTAGAGATGAGACATAATGTCAATGGTGGATGTTTGGTGAGGAATCATTGACACCATTGATTCGCAATTCGAGTCGATTCAAACAACAATAAGGTCAAATATCTGGAAGTCGATCGATTGCAAGCCTGCAGATTGACGAAAGTTTGAGAAGACAAGTCGATCGATTTCAAAATGAGTTGAAGACAAGTCGATGAAATGAAGGTCGAAGTCGAAGAAAACTTTAGTCGGGAAATACAAGTCGGTCAAAGCAGGTCGAGATGACCAAAGCCAAATTTCTCAAGTCAGTTTTCTTCCAAATCGAGTTGGTCCAAGAAATAAGTAACCTAAAGGTTGAAGTCGAAGAAAAATTAAATGCAAGTCAGGCTGAGGCTGAAGCAAGATGGGTCGAATAGAATTGAAATTCAAGTCGAAATTTCTGCTAGTTGAGTCAACCAAAAAGATGTTTTCCGGTCAAATGAGGAAGAAAATATGAAAAAGGGTGAGACCAAGTCAAATATTTAGTGACTAGCAGCTAAGAGGGAACCGATTTTAATATAACCATCAAGTAAAATATTTACAAGTTGAGTTTAAATAATCACCAACAAAGTGTTAGAATATAGAAGATGGTGTGCTCGTTTTACCATTGATGATACCTTCATCACCCAACCATAGGCCGAAGCCTCCCTCCAAGAAACTTAACCTTGACTGAGAATTCCTTCGAAAGAAAACCCTAGGCTAGATAGCCAAACAAAGGGTAGCACATCATTCCCTAAGGATAACGCATCACAAAAAAAATCTGATCAGATAGTCCAAACCCTAGCCAAGAGATATTCAACCCAATACTGAAACTAGCTGCTGCTACAGCTGCACCTGCAACCCTCCTCCAAACTTGCACACAAGACTGCAACTGCAGTGCGCACAAGACTACAACTATAGTGCACACCAACTAGGAAAACTACAATTCTGAGATGCTACAGATGAGAAATAGCGCCCTGTATTTATAGTAGTTCTGCCAGTTTTGCTAGGGCCGACTTCTTCTCTTGGAGGCTAATAACCTAATATATATTTTCTTCTTGAGCTGACAAGGCTTCTAGGGTTATTAGCCAACTCACTAGGGTTTCTCTTGCTTCCCGGAGTCTTCTATTCTCATCAGGTTCACACATGGAGGTAAATGCCTCCCGCAACTACCAAAATATTAACACTCCCTCCTAGCTAGAGAGGTATTTACAGGTAATGGACTTGAGCACAAAAACATACCATTTACCCGGTAGCATCAATATAGTCATCTAGACTATTTCATGACTAGATCATGAGCATCACCATCACCATCAGCTGAATCAACTCTCGAAACCATACTTCATCTGAGTAATTAGATATGATGCTGGATAAGTCACTCTCACCATAGAGTGATACAGGAGGAGTAAAAGTTCTGAACTATTTTCCGTCTGGAAAATCTGTGTTCATCATCCATCTGAATGATCATTATCTCCAATAAACTGCTGGTAGTCTTCAAGGCAATTAGAACAAGGATATAGCACAACTGTGTATATTCATAGTAGTACATAACTACAATTCAGTGGTTTACTACCACATCAAGTAACACACAAGTACTTGATCAACAACGTATGGTTGGAACAGTGAAACATATTCACCACAATAGTCCTCGTCTATTGTCATACAGTCTTCATAACAAACATATGATAGAATCATGCATAGAAACAATGTTACGATATAAACTGATTTGTCTGGGCCAATCCTTCACTCACATATGTGAGTTCTGAAAGAATATCTTCCACCACAGTAGTCTTCATCTACTGTCATATGATCTTCATAACAAACATCTGATAGCAATCTGCATAGAAACAATGTTATGATATAGATTGAATTATTTGGGCCAATATTTCACTCACATCTGTGAGCTATGAAATAATATATTCCTCATGGACAGTGGAGCATATCCACCACAGTAGTATATCTCTACTGTCTGGAGACATGTAGTCTCCATAACAATCATCTGATGCCATCCTTCATAGCAAAATATTGTTAAATATAAACTGAATCCTCTGGGCCAATCTTTCAATCATGTTTGTGAGATCTGAAAGAATATCTGCCCTCATCAGCAATGGGCTATCTTCCATATTCTTCACAAACAAGGAATAAGGATTATTTCTGATTTCTGAGCCTGGACCATTTCTCACCCTGGGCTATTCTTCCTACACTAATTAAAGTGCACCTTGGACATAATGTATAAATCCTAAGAAATGTTTGGACCATTCCTTACCCTGGGCCATTCCTCCGACACTAAACAAAGTGTAACCTGGAGAGAATGAGTCTGCCCTAGAGAATGACTATCCCTGATTGTTGAGCTTGGACTATTCCCCACCCTGGGCCATTCCTCTGACACTAAACAAAGTGTAACCTGGAGAGAATGAGTCTGCCCTAAGGAATAACTATCTGGACCATTCCCCACCCTGGGCCATTCCTCCGACACTAAACAAAGTGTAACCTGGAGAGAATGAGTCTGCCCTAAGGAATGTTTGTCCTGCATCAACCTCCAAAATGGACCATTCTTCGAAATTTCTCACAACTGTGAACTTCGAAAGAATGACTGCCCGACGAGGCAGACCATTCTACTTGACCACTACTTAGAGTGACTGCCAAGAAGAATGACTGTCTTAGACCACTCCCCATGTTAACCACAATGGGAAGTAGTTGTCCATGATACATCAGAAATCAGTCTGCCTCCCATGTTAACTACAATGGGAAGTCACTTTTCGTCAGAAATCTCAATCCACTTTCCGAACAGGAAAGCATTTGTCCAATCTGGACTATTTTTCAATTACAGAAATGCTCTCTCCTAACTGGAGAGTTATTTAAATCACAAAAATAAATGTTTTTCAAGAATATTTTTCATACCTTCTCTTAGCTTGGAGAATCTTCTCGATCCCCGTCTTCTCTTGGAAATATACAAACTTGATTCTGGATAGAAGTTTTGTTAGGATATTTGTTGTCTGCTCATCAGTGGGAATATACTCGAGCTTTACTTCTCCTTCCTAGACTTCATCATGGATAATGTAATGATTGATTTCAAATGTACTTTAGTCTGGAATACTGTGAAGGCTTCATGTGGATATGAACAATAGAGTATATCATAGTTGGAAAGCTACAACATATCCATGTAGCACTTCTTCTGTCGTCATGGGATCTGATCTACTGAGTAGTCATCTTGATGTTATAGAAAATATTCACCATGCTTCTGCTGTGCACTGGAGGTTCTCCACCAAGTTATCTTCTTCTTATCTACATACAAGAGTCTCTTTCTAGTATGCCTCAAAGTCTTGAGACTTCTCTTCATAAGCTCTTCATTCAATTTCTCTGGAGAACATTCTTTGCATTTATCTGATGTAGAAATCCAACTCATGGATGTTGCAGATGATATAATGACTCATGTAGTGATATGTCTAGTGTACTGGAACAAGTAATCATCATAGTCTTCTCCCTCCATATGGGAGAACCTATGGTTCTGGATCTTACAATGTTTTCATTCATAAGTCCTACACTCTTCTTCATCATGACTTTTAGTTCTTTTGCTTGATTGCTTTCATATAAGGCTTGGTAATCTTGTGATTATTGATGTAATGACTGGTTGTTCTGGGTTTTCTTTCTTTGTTGGAATCTTCATATTTTTCATTGTCTCTTGGATTCATGGAGATTCCATGTTATAGAGATTCCACTTCTTCCTTTCATCATAGGATCACAGATCTGGATGGACAACCAGGAATTCTTTAAGGTTTCTCTTCGAAGAAGTCTTCTTCTGCGGTTGAGCTGAACATGTATTGTTATTCATGGCTAATACCATGGATATATACATTTCATCATCTTCAATGGATCATAGGATTAGCTCCCTCCTAATCCTTGCTTCATGTAAGAGTGCATATAATCAACTCCCTCCGTTTGATAGAGTCCATACTTCCATCTGCATCCTTACTGTCTTCTATAATATATAATTGGCTCTCTCTGTCTAAAAGAGTCCACACTTCCATCTTAGTTGTCGTCATAGGTATTTCTCCAATTTCTCTTGATGTCTGACTTCTAAGTCTCTTCAAGATTGATTATGATTTCATCTTATCTTGTAATAGCTTTCACATGATATATTTCATTCTTTCATGTGCAATATCTAATGATAACTCTTTTCATCTTGTTTGTTCTTTCATAGGTATAGTTCTTCTTGGAACACATTATCTTCCAAGAGATAGATATACAAGATATGTAAAGAGACGATGCAAGCAATATATGTACAAGAAATAAGAAGACTGTTGTTACCTTTTAGTAGAAGAAGTCTCTTCCATCCTGCATAGTCTTCTTTGTAGGTTCCTTTTCTTCGACAATCAATGCTTTGTGTTTATCCTTCCTTTTATTTAGCTTAGGACACTGATTCCTGTAGTGAACGTACTTTTGACAGTTGAAGCACTATATTTCTGAAATGTCTTTTCTCTATTTCCCACGTTTCTTCTAATTGGGAATGTTCTGCAAAAAAACCATGTCGTATAATTTTAAAATTTGTTTCCATCACCCCATTATCTTCATACGAAATTCCTTGTCTAAATTGGTGCACAAAAATCAATTAATAAAAGTTACCATTTGTGTTAATTAAATGAAGGGGTGCAATGTTTCATTCCAAAATGAAACATTGTTTCAAAGTGGCACCCTTTGAAGGACTATATAAGTAAAGGAATATGAAGGGAAGAAGGTGTCTTAGTGGATATATATTAACTATGTTAACTATACTCAATCATATTCAATCAAATTCAACTATAGTCTAACACAGTCAACATAAGTTAATACTCAACGGAAGTCACTAAAGTCATTGTGACATAACCATTCAAGAATATAGAAATCAACATAAGTTAGCCAAGATAATTGTAACCGTGTGACATAGAACCAATCATGTTCAACCATAGTAAGCATTGTCATCAATAGAATGTTGCAATATGACATAACCATTGAGGAACATTCTAATTGACATAAATCAACCAAGATGAATTCCACAGTGTGACATAGTCAATCATGCTCAACCATAGTCAAGATGGTCACCCATAGTAAACCATTGTCAACCATGTACATCATGCTTAGCCAAAGTGAAACTTCAACAATAGTAAAACATACTCAATGAAAGTTAATAGTCAACAAAATTGACTATAGTCAATTAAAATCAACCACGCTGAAATATGATTAACCATAATCATATCAACATTTTGATTTTGAAAACTACTCATATTTAAACCAAAAATTACATTATAAAAACAATTTAAAATAACAATGTTATTATAGTAGTTGAGAAACTTTAGTAGATTAAAACAAAACCAACATTTTAAAGGAAATTTAAAATGTCAGTATTGTTATTGTTATAGTAGTTGAGAAAATTTAATGGAAAATTGCTCATAAAACATGATTATAGGTAAATTAAAAAGACCAAAATCTTAATGGATAATTGCTCATTATTTATAAAATATTATAGATTAATTTAAAATATTAATAACAAATTTTAATATAAAATTATTTTTGAAAAGTTTATATATTTATAAAATATTATAGATTAATTTAAAATATTAATAACAAATTTTAATATGAAATTATTTTTGAAAAGTTTATATATTTATGATGATGAAACTTTTTAATGTTTAATTATTTATAATAACTTAAAGGATATAAATAGTCCTTTAAGTTATTAGTCTGTTTCAATCTTTTCAGAGTTGAGATATTTCTAATATTCCACAATCTGTTTCAATCTTTTCAGAGTTGAGATATTTCTAATATTCCACAATCTACTGACAACATTGTTTTAATTCAGGAAACTTCTCATATTTGGGAAGATTATCATGTAGAAAACCAAGCTACAAATGACAACCTTCAGTCTTCTTCAAATGCAAATCCAACATTGTTGCATGCAGAAAGGGTGCAAATTCTTCACGCTGAAGTTATTGATGATATTTAACATATACTTCCCTCTAATGTTGTGGGTGACATTAATATGCTTGCTAATTTGGTTGATAATTTACAACCTATAGACAATGCCATTGGATCTACCTTTCATATTTCTCATTTTTAGGCAAATATCGTCCCATCAACATAATCAATTAGAACTATTTCACTTGGAACAACTAAGGTATTGTAGTACCACCATTCATTAAGACCATTCTACAATTGGAACCATTATATAGATTACTGAAAACTGGTTTTATTTTCTCCTTATTGGTAGGACACAAACCATTCCAATAGAGGTATAGAAATTAATGCCCTATATATTCCAACAACACATGTTCAAATTCAAGGGGAGCCTTCTCGTTACCTTTCTCCAAGTCAACCAAGACCATCTAATTGGCAAGATAATGTAAATGTTTTGTGTATATTATTTTTGTTCATCTTTAATGCTTATACTTCTCATTTTACGTAGTTCCTTGTAAATTAAATCATTATATATTTTATGAACATGACACTGTTCAATGCAATCAATGTAGAGAAATTCAATCCATCAATTCAAGGGAAAGAAATGTTGGAAGTAATGGACCCATTCCTCTTGCCCCAAATTTAGATGTACATTCGAGACAAAATTTTACTCTTCCAATTGGTTCTCAATATGATCCCGTGTCTAGAGTTCACGTTGGAAGTAATGAAAATTCTTTCCATCATTTTGGTATAAACATGATTGCAGTTCATAAAAAAAATTGAGAAAAATTTGACAACCTCTCAACATGAATCTTATCCTGGAATCCAAATTTTGAGAGGGTCTGAAGGACCTATTTGTAAAATATGTAAGAATGAGTGAGGTTCCCATCGATTCTCTCATTGGAATAACATGGATCCAGGTGACCAACCTCATGTTATAAGAGTAATTACCCAAGTTGAAGAGATGTTAATAGCATAGCTTAATCCAATATTGCAAGTGACACATGCTCGTGGTGGGAAATATAAATATAGTGGTCACACAATTGGCTTTCCACGAGATATTTCCATGATTGCAGGAAACCTTCCATGGTGTGTTGAAGATCTTGACATCCATGGTGTGTTCAAGAGATGTGGTGCACAATATAAATATTATGAATGTTATGTCAAGAGATCAATAGTTTTCAATGCATTGCATTAAAAAACTGCAACATCCCTCTCTTGCACGCACTGAGCGAACTTATTCTTTGAGGACACTTGCATGCAAGTGATCTGAGTTATTATACTATTGGTTGTTTTTATTATGGTTATGAGATATTGTGGATTTGATGATATGTCATTTTGTTGTATTTACATAGACAAGTGCTACTAACTGGGTTTTCCTGAGTGTGCAAGACTTTAGACATTGAGGATACAGAGGCATCAATGAAACCCCTTGGACTCCGAATGGAGTCAGGGAGTGGACTATTAGGGTTTGAATGTTGTTGATGTGACATATGTGCATATGATTAGATGTTATGATGAATGAGTACACACGGTCTAGGCTCATAACAAATGCATGCACCAATAAATATAACATGGCTATATGGTAAGGTTTTCATGTGTTGGGGCTGGGGCTAGGCCCCAGCCCTTTACCGCCCCAAATTACATTGTTATTTCAATTCAAATATTTAATTTAAACTATAGTTGTTAAGACCTAAAGTGGGCGGGCTGGTAGCCCGACCCTATCAAATTGCTTCCGACCTGAAACAGAGGTCACAGGTTTGACTCCCATGGTGTCACAATAATTTTTCCAATCGTCGACCAATGGAGGGGTGCCATGTGGTAGCCCAATATTGGGCCACATGGCACCATATCACTTGCCAACTAACTGCCACGTGTCAAAAAATCATTCACCCACCTGTCAACAACATCTACCCAGTCAACATGCCACTGTACCTTTTATGTCACCATACGTCCTGTATAGTTAGCTGCCATGTTAGCACTGTACAAACTGCACAATCATCAAAATTTTGCATGTTTGGAAAAATGAACAGTTCGTGATATCTTTCACATATGATGTATGTTTGAGCTCGTTCAAGTTGCGTTGGTCGTATCGACGATACCTACGTACATGTATGTTTTGAAGTGATTCTGAACATTTTGATTTTTAGGCCTTCCTAGACCCATTTTGGTCCCTGGATCGATTATGGATCACTCCTTCCCACTAAAGACCTTTTGTTCCTTCAAAAGGATACTAAACAGTGATCAATTGCGGGATAGGACACCCCACTTGTTATCTGTCTTTAAACTTTGTCCTATGCACCTGTCTCATCAAGATCAACTATAAAAAAACCATGATAACTGACAACATATTGTTAGTCATTTGTACTCTGTCACATCTTACTGAAGCCACTATCATCCATGTTGACAAAATTACTAATGATAACATAAAAAATATGACTGCAAATACTACAAACATATTAGCTCATTTGCAGTCATATT
>JASDQU010371825.1:137593-147871 GCA_032191745.1 Picea mariana | reverse complement strand
GTCTCAAATAATGGTGAAAAAAATTCTAGACCTTTTTTTTCACCATTATTTGAGACCTATTCCATTGGATTCATCTCTTCGCCCTTATCACATTCATACATATAATTTTTCGGAAAAAATTTTTACCCTACTCGCCCCTTTTCGGTTCCTTTGTCCTCATGGTCCATACCCGTAGCCAATACTTGGAATCTCGCTTCAATGTCTTGCAATCTAGTCTCACTGAGACCCAACAAGAAGTGAAACAATTGAGTGCCAATGTTTCCGCCATTAATACAATCATGCAGTCCTCAATGGAGGAAATCAAATAAGACCTAACCACCCAGCTTGAATCTATCTTTTCGTCACTCTGCACCAAGCTTCATATCCCTACAGATAACCCTTCCTCTGACTCACCCCCACATACTAAAGGTGAACATTCCTCTCATTCCCATAACTTTCAACACCATCACTTTCAACTTGACCTACGCCTTCCGTGGGTGGATGTGACCAAATTTGATGGCTCGGACCCCACTGGTTGGGTAACCCAAATGGAACATTATTTCTCTTTATACAAAATTACAGATGACTTGGCCAAACTCCGGTATGGTGTTCTCCATCTAAAATAAGAACATTGGCAATGGAGAAAAACTTCCCATCAAGGGTATATTGCTTGGACACACTTTGTGGCAGATATTTATGAATGATTTGACACTGACACCAAACATTTGAGCCGTTTGACAAAGTTGAAACAATTAGGAAAAGTGGAAGACTTTATAGCTTCCTTTGAGCGCCTGGATTTTCGGACAGAGGGCATGTCTGATGCCTTTTTTCGAGAGTGTTTTGTCAGTGGCCTCAAGGATGATATTCGGGCCCATGTCCTCATGCCTCAGCTTCAGAGTTAGGTGGAGGCTACTAAAAGAGATAAAGAAGCCCAACAGGTTGTATCTTATCAAAACCAAAAACCTTCCTTTATCCCTCACCCTAAACCAGTAAATCCCAATACTCCCTCTGCTTCACTAAATATACAAAAAATGCCCAGGGATGAAATGGCTGAACGCCAACTCAAAGGCCTTTGTTATAATTGTGATGACAAGTATTTCCCGAGCCACAAGTGTAAGGAACAAAATATTTTTATGGTCATCTCCGAGGATATTTAAGAAGAGGATGTTGAAACTCCCCTTATCTCTAAGTCACCTGAAAGCACTGACATAACCCCTCCCTAAGACCCCCCTGAAGTAGAACCAGTGATTTCCCTCAATGCTCTCACTAGCTTCTCCGCTCCCCAAACCCTCGAACTAATCGGTTACATCAAGCATCAGAAGGTCATCATTCTAGTTGATAGTGGAAGAAGCCACAATTTTATTCATCGCCACATTGCCCAAGAAGTTCATTGCTACATCCATGCCATCAATAATTTCCAAATCATGATTTCCAATGGTGGCTCCATGAAATGTGGAGAGCGTTGTGAAAATGTGTGTCTCCAAATTTCTGACTACCACCTAAAATCTCATATGTTTGCTATCGACATGGGCGGTTGTAACATTGTGTTGGGTGCAGACTGGATAAGGACTTTGGGTCCCATTCTCATGGATTTTAAGGAATTAACCATGAAATTTGACTAGGAGGGCCACTAATATAAGTTCCAAGGCATCACCATTGGTTTTCCTGAGATCACTAGTTCCCATCGCATGGAAAAGCTTCTCAAAAAAGGTCTTTCTGGTGTTATTGCCCAACTCCATGCCATACAAGCAACAGAGACACCCTCAGTGCCACAAAACCTCCAAGCCTTCCTTTCTAAACATCAAGTGGTGTTTTCCACTCCCCAAGGACTCCCTCCTTCCCATGGTGTTCATGATCATTCCATTCCCCTTGTACCCAAAATCCTTCCTCCCAATATCCGTCCATATCGTCACCCCTTTTCCCAAAAAAATGAAATTGAGAAAATGGTCCAGGAACTCCTTAATGAAGGTGTTATCCACCCTAGTACGAGCTCCTACTCTTCTCCCATGGTCATGGTCCTGAAGAAAGAAGGTTCTTGGCGAATGTGTCCTGACTTTCGTGCCCTCAACAAACTTACCATTAAAGACAAATTTCCCATTCCTGTCATTGATGACATCCTGGATGAATTGAGTGGCGCCCAATTCTTTACTAAACTTGATCTTCGTTCGAGATACCACCATATCCATATGAAAGAGGCAGACATTCCCAAGACTGCCTTTAGAACTCATGAGGGCCACTATGAGTTTTTGGTCATGCCCTTTGGATTGTGTAATTCCCCCTCCACCTTCCAAAGCCTCATGAATCATGTCTTTCATCCTTTTCACCGTCACTTTGTCTTAGTTTTATTTGATGATATACTCATCTATAGAAAAACCTGGACAGACCGTCTTGCTCATGTGGATCGATTTCTCCATCTACTCTCTCAGCACCAACTTTTCCTGAAATAGTATAAATGTGCTTTTGGCGCCTTAGAAGTAGAATACTTGGGTCATATGGTTGGCAAGGATGGCATCATGGTGGATCCAAAAAATATTGAAGCTATGCAAGACTGGCCTCACCCAAAGACTCTCAAAATATTGTGTGGATTTATGGGATTAACAGTTTATTATCACAAGTTTGTTAAGAATTATGGAAAGATTGTAGCACCTCTCATTGCTCTCCTAAAAAAGAACTCTTTCACTTGGACTCTAGCCACTGCTCAATCTTTTCAAACCTTGAAGATGGCCATGTGCACCACTCTAGTCCTAGCACTTCCTAATTTCACAAAGACCTTTGTCTTGGAATGTGATGCCTCAGGGAAAGGAATTGGTGTTGTCCTTATGCAAGAGGGTCAACCTTTGGCCTTTACTAGTAAGAAACTATCTGAAAGAAATATGGGAAAATCAATCTATGAAAAGGAAATGTTGGCTATTCAGCATGTCATTGATCTGTGGTGCCCTTATCTATTGGGGCAACATTTCCAAATTAAGACAGACCATCAAAGCCTCAAGTATTTTCTAGAACAATGAATTTCCTCCCAGAGAAACAAAAATGGGTGACTAAGCTCTTTGGATATGATTATAAGATCATTTACAAGAAAGGAAAAGACAATGTGGTGGCAGATGCACTTTCCCGAAAATATGAAGATGAAGGATCCATTTTTTCTCTTTCCTTCATTGTACCAGATTGGCTCCAAGTCATTCGCCAGGAATGGCTACAAGATCCCAAAAGTTTGCATCTAATCCAACAATTGCAGTCCAATGCTCCAGCTTCCCCAGGGTACTCTTGGCTCCATGATGACCTTCGAGACAAAGGTCGTTTGTATTTAGGTAAACAATCAAATCTTAAATCCACGGTACTTTCTTGTTGGGTATGTGTTATATTTTTTGCACGAGTAGTAGTGTCTGAGCGTCTGTGCCAGGTGCGCAGGGGGGTTAGAGGGGGGTGCAGGGGCAGCGCCCCTGAAATTTTTTTTCGCTCTGGGACGACATATTTCCAGGGCGACATATTACCGGGATGACATATTTCCGGGACCACATGATATTTAGGTAGTTTTTTCGGCACATGGTTTTTTGCCGATGGTTTTCTATTTCCAGTTAAGGAATTAAGGTTTTGGAATAATCCAGGTCATTGGGTTAGGGTTTTGGATGCCGCGGGATCCTATATGTATATTGTATTGTAAACAATGTAACATAATGTATGAATATAATATATGTTGGTTTTTCCCGGTTTGGATTTCCAGGTGAAAAATCTCTGTGTAATGTTTGTATTTGCCATTGTATCTTTTCTTTTCCTTTCTGAATATTAGTTTGCAATAGATATTGTACAAGGTTAGAATTTACATTTCTGAGCTTCATGTTGCACCCACAGCGGGGCACTCCGGGTTCACCAAAACCTATGACAAGTTCAAACGTTCTTTTTTCTTGGATGGTATGAAACAGGACATTCGTAATTTTGTCGCTGAATGTGATGTGTGTCAATGCAACAAGGATGAAACAATCAAATCTCCGGGCACACTACAACCACTTCCGATTCCACCTGCTATTTGGAAGGATATCTCTATGGATTTTATTACAAGCGTACCCAAATCGAGAAATAAATCACTCCTCATAGTGGTTATTGATCGCCTTTCCAAGTATGCTCATTTCTGTGCTCTTCAACACCCGTTTACAACATCCATGGTGGCTCAGATTTTCATGGATCAGGTCTTCAAGCTTCATGGCATGCCGCACTCTATTGTTTCTGATCACGACCCAACTTTCACAAGCAATTTTTGGCAAGAACAGTTCAAGCTACAAGGCACCCAATTGAATCTCAACACAACTTATCATCCCCAGGCTGATGGTCAAACGGAAGTTGTCAACAAGTGTTTGGAAACATATTTGAGGTGTTTTTCCTCAAAAAAGAAAAATCAATGGAATCAATGGTTACCCCTGGCTGAATGGTGGTACAACACTTCATACCATACAACTACACACATGACTCTTTTTGAAGCGGTATATGGACAGAAGCCACCTTCAATTTTATCATACTTACCTGGTGTCTCGAAGGTCTAGGTAGTTGACCAAACACTTACATTTCGAGAGAGTATTCTCCATACCCTCAAAGAGAATTTGGTCATGGAACATAATCGCATGAAGCAACAGGAAGATCAAGGTCTCTCTAAATGTCAATTTGCAGAAGGGGATCAGGTGTTTCTTCGACTGCAACCTTACAAGCAAACTTCCCTCAAGGTCGAGCATTATCAGAAGCCAGCGCCCAAATTTTATGGTCCTTATACCCTTCTCAAGCATGTGGGACAAGTAGCCTATCAGTTAGCTTTGCCCAGTCATTCGAAGCTACATATTTGTTTTCATGTTTCATGCTTAAAGAAGGTGATTGGAACTAAGTGCCAAATTCAAACCAACCTTCCCGAGTTAGCCGAAGAAAAATTCATTTGGCTACAACCAAAATCAGTTTTGGACTAGCGTGAGCATCGCCTACATTAGAGAACCATCAAGGAAGTGTTAGTCCAGTGGAAATATGCAACTCCAGCAGATGCTACTTGGGAACCATCTACCATTGTGCAACAATTTCCACATCTCAAGCCTTAAGGACAAGGCTATTTTTAAGGGGGAGGACATGTTAGGGTCCTAACCCGCATATAGGTAGAATAATATATTTAGATGTAATAAAGGCCAATATTAATAAGGCCTTGCAATAAAATAGAATAATTCGAACGTAAGAAGACCTAATAGAAGCTTCCGCTTCTAGAAGGATCTTTCTCTAGATGCTTCTTTTGATATACATATTTAGTATAAATAGGAGTCAAGGGTATGAGAACCCTAGCTTGGATATTATTGTAATAGAGCTCTACTCAACTGGAGGTTGCCCCCTCAAAGAGGCCCGTGAACATTGCTCTCATAATCAAAGTGCTATTTCATTTGTTATTCTTATATCATTTCAGTGTTATTGTGATGATTGTTCTGGTTATATTACTGTTATTGTGCAATTTCTAGCATTTTATTTCTGTTCTGCATACTTTTTATATCTAGTATATTACACTAGAAGCTATTCCCATACTAACGAAAAGGAGATTTAAGCTAGTCAAAGACTCAAACAAAGAGAGGGAGTGATCAATATACTAGAGCTAAGGGGAACTTGGTACACAACCATCACAATATCGATTTAACGAGTGCATTTTTGGAGTGAATCGCCTCAGGTTATCAACAATGGCATCCGTGATTTTGATAATCATAAGGGGTTGGGTGATTAGAAGTTGTGGGTGCTTCCTCTTCATCATGCTAAGGATTTTTATCATCATTTGAATGACACTTCCCACCTTCATTCTAGGTGCTATTTATGAACCAAGGTACAAAGTGTGCCTCATAAGATTCATTAGAATGCAAAATATGAATGGATAAATCCTCTTCCCACGCCTATGAATTATTTCCTTCCATAATGTTCGACTTGGAAAGTACCCCATCTTGTCTGACTCGGTCATGTAGAATGATATACGAAGCGACGGGTGGAGGAAGTTGTTGGGAGACGACATCCATACAGTGCCTAGGGATAGGAACCTTCTCCGTCGGGCCCACCACATTATCATGAAAACTCCCAAGAACCCCATCCAGGGAATGGAGATCAACTTCATCTATATAGAGTCAAGATTGCAGAAGAGAAAGGATGGAGAGTTCATCCCAACCAACATCAAAGTGATTATCATGGCCAACATTGGCTAGAAGGTTGATTTTTTTTTTCTTCTCATCCTTTACATTGGAGGGAACCAGACTTGAGATGTTTGGTGTAATAGAGCATGGAAAATAAATCAGAGCCTCCAATCACTAATGGGTGGGAATTTTTTGAGGAAGAATATCCCCATTGGATTTTGGTGATCAAGTTGATGATGAGTTGGGAGTCCCCCTCCACAATGATTTGATGAAATTGATTCTTGTAGGTTGTAATATCCCTAATACTAACCCTTTTTAATTGTGCATATAGGATGATGAGTCATTGGTACCAATTATAAATGTAAATACATAGATATAGAATGGTGAGTTGTTGGAACCAAGTTTTCGTTTTGCATGCACCCAGGTAAGTGCGCAGGGATTGTTATCAAAGAAAGGGTGCACACATTTCATAGTGTTGCACACACTTGAGTAAGCATGCTAGAATTAACTGGAAGTGCACATCGAGATGAGTTCTGTGTGTGTGTGTGTGTGTGTGTGTATTGAGGTCCAAGAGCCTATGTGGTTATGAGGTTGGTGAGCTGGGATGAAAATATGCCAGTGCATCTATCCATGTAAATGTAATCACAATAATTAATATATCACATAGTTTCACATAGACAAATCAGAGGAAAATAGACAGTAGGATAACTCCACCGAAAAGGGAATAAAAGGGGGGGACTTAAATCCTAGGGAATATTTTATTAATATTTCTGGAAAATTGTAAGTTATGGACAATTATTTATCCTAAGTTCCCAAGGGTAGGGAATGAGTCACTAAGTGGCTTAATCTACTTTTGAAGGTGACTAGTGTCAATTTTAAGGCATGCAATATATATTCCTAGCCTTAGTGTATTTTGAGAGAGAAATCATTATTTTGTGGGGGAGTCATTCCTTTTCTCATGCGTAGAAGGGGTCAAACCATATAGAATATATGACTATTACCTTATCTGTAAAAAATTTATTGTAAAAGGTTTTTCTGTATCGTAACCATAGTTTTGTTGTCGAAGAGGTGGTTTGTTAGGCCCGTGAGCACTCTCTCTAGGTGATAGATTTGTTATCAAAGACGTGGGTTGTCCCGCTCATGAGAACTCTCTCTAGGTGAGAGATTTGTTGTCTAATAGGTGGGTTGTTAGGCCCATGAGAATTCTCTCCAAGTGAGAGTTTTGCTGGGAATTGTTCCTTAGTGAGTTGGGAATTAGTTGCAGGGCTCTGAGACTTCTTGTCTGGCCTGTTGCTAGAACCCTGGAAAGGCAAGTGGGGAAGCCAAGGGACGGTTGAGAAGAGAAGGGGAACACTTCCTTGGGTGTAACAAGTGTGTGGGGAATGAGATACTGTAGACTAATTGTAGCAATGACACCTTGGACTAAGAAATTCTACTGAGTATCAGACCTTAGCCTGGAATTAGGAACCCTTTTTACCTGGTGGAGTTAAGTCCTAGCTCAGGGGTGACTAGTTGCTGAAAGTATATGAGAAACAAGGAACGTCTGATTTTTGTGTGCAGTTGGTGAATTTTGATAAAATATAAGTGTCTTTATGTGTTTGTCTCATTTACTATGTGTTGAACTATCTATGTTTAATATGGATTTAATTCTTATATGTTGTTGCGTATAAGTAATTTTTGTTATTATGTATAATGTTGCTTGTGCATGTAAGTGTGGTGTTGATATTCAATATTTGTACTCATGCATGAGTATGATAGTTGTTGTTATCTTTTGTGTTAAATTAACCTTATGATAATGGTCATGATTCTCTGAAGAGAAGTTAGAATAGTCGTGCGTGCATGGAAATACTATGTGTGCACAAGAGGGTGGATTCACTTGCACTCACAAGGAAGYAGTCTGCGCACATAAGGAAAAGAAAGAATTGGCRTGTGATGCCATAATGGTTGCACACGTGGTATAGATCACATGTTCAGAGTGGATTGCATGCACAATAGTGTTATGTGCTAAGTATGCTTGTGCGCACAATTGCTTTGAGTTACTTCCACTGTTATAAGTTGTGTCAAAAGAGGAAAGTTTCGGTGGCATGACTCAACTTAGGGTTGAGCGCATTACTTTAAGTAATTATGTGCAGAATAATGTTATAGAGTAGAATCTGCGCACACGATTTTGGAGTAGTGTTTCTCAGTAGTAAGTTGGGTAACATTACAGATTGGTATCAAAGTAGTTTGGTAACAGGGATGTTATATATTGGTATCAAAACACAATATCCAACTAGGAGGTTGGGTACGTTGCATTATGGTATCAAAGTAGTTTGGTAATGGGGATGTTACAGATTGGTATCAGAGCTCCGGTTTCAATACTAAGCCTGCATGGGTTGAGTGCCTACTTAAGGAAAAAATTCAGACTAGTAAGTGGTTGAATTTGGAATTACAGTGTGGCCATGGTGCAATAAAATAAGAATGCACAAGTGTGCACACTAAATTCTAGAGATTGCAGGGTGCAACGCTGGAAATGCACTGTAAATAATGGTGCATGGGTGTGTGCACTAAAGTGTGGGGTTGTGCGGAACAAAATTTGTGGTGAATGCACAATAATTATACATGGTTTATATGTCAATATTTGACACCACACATTTGTACATGTTGAATACCAATTCTCACATGGTCTTTTGAAGAAAGGATTCTGATGAAATGGTGCATAGTTTTCATGAAGTTGTCTCATGAATTCATCTAACAAATATTGTTTCCTGCATATTTTGCAGAATTAACAATGATTAGAGAAAGAAAAAATCAACGCAAAAATTCAAAATTATGGAAGATGCGCAGAGAACTTACAACCTTGATGATGAATTTGGGGATTTGTATGTGGGTTTGGGTGATGATGGTACATAATCCAAAGAGGACTTCATAAAATTGGTAGAAAACATAAAGGGACTACAAAATGATGTCCAAAGCTATGAAGATGATAATTAAATGCTTATGAAAGCCAAAGGGCAACAATATGACTTCAATATCAAGTTGATGCAAAGTTTGGATATAATAGAAAAGAAAATGGATAAGGAGATAGATTTTATCAAGTCGAGAAGTCGCAAGTCTCATGATGAGAAAATAAGAGAAGAAAGAAGTGATAATAGACAACCTCACTCACCAAATAATTCATTTAAGAAAATGTGTAGTATCTCAAGTCCATCTCTTGTCAAAAGTCATAAGAGAAAGATTGGGGTGGACGAACTACAGGGAGAAATGAATAATATCAAGCCTCATACCTTTAATGGTGAGCACAAGAAGGACGAGGATGAAAATTCCTAGCTTCTTGGCATGATGAATCACTTCCAGCTACATAATTATTATGTCCAGGAAGAGGGGAGAATTGCCATATATAAACTAAAAGGAAAAGAATCAGTGGTGTTGGATTAGTTTATGCAAGTGAAACACATTGATGATAAGAAAGTTACTTGGAGGGAGTTTAAGAGGTATTTCCAAAAGAAATACTTAACCAAGAGATACTATGACAAGAAAATGAAGGAGTTCTTTGAACTCAATCTTGGGAGTATGACAATATATGAGTATGAAAGAATATTCTTAGATCTGCTAAAATATGTCGCATTCATGAAGGATGAGAAATTTAAAATTCAAAGGTACTTGAGTGGGTTTCCCTCATTTATCAGTGACAAGATACAATATGATGACCTCAAGACATTGGAGGAAACCACAAGGTGCACTAAATGTATTTATGATCAACAAAGGGGAAGGTCAACTTTCCAAAAGGCTTGGGAAGACGATGAAAAACAAGGTGGAATAGAGGAAGAAGGGCACTAAGCCACCCTTTTCATAAATATTGCGCAAGGACAACCGACTCTTAATCAGCCCAGAATGAAAGAGACAGTGGGGGAAAAGCCAAGGAAACAACCTATTCAATTTCAGAGTTGTGGTGGAGATCATATGCACAGAGACTACCCTCAAAGAGGTGAAATAGTCAAGACTGGGCACAATGTACAACAAGCTGGGACAATTGAAGATATGGGCAGAAATGTGCCTAGGATTTACACAACCCTAGATAAGAAGCACGTTGAGTTTTATTCGCACATGATTGAAGTGGAAGGTAAGATTAATGACCAACCCATTTCTACTTTAATTCATTCAGGAGTTAGTCATAGTTATCTAGATCCTA
>JASDQU010371825.1:3203-17957 GCA_032191745.1 Picea mariana | reverse complement strand
TTTTCCAAAAAATTATATGTATGAATGTGAAAAGGGCGAAGAGATGAATCTAATGGAAGAGGTCTCAAATAATGGTGAAAAAAATTCTAGACCTTTTTTTTTTTTTTTTTTACACCCGCGGAGTTATACTCCGGTCTGAAGAATACTACAGAGATGAAATGCCCAAATTCTTAACTAGGAAGAAATGTGTAGTTACTTGGCAACCCAAACATAGTTGTGCGGCAATAGATCTTGTCTGTTTTGATTTGTTTATGTTGTTGTCCCCAAGGGTTAGGTATTCAAGGGTTCTACAGACAAGGGTTTGCCCTGTGCTATAGCTCTCTAATATACGTGTGGGATCCAACAGTAGTACTTGGCCCAATATCTCAGGGCACTAACTAAGGAGGATAGACTGTACCCTTATCCATACTACCCGAATACCTAGGTACTAGAGAGTATCTTCCTAAGTGGTGTTCTCGGTGGCACTATAGCAGTCAGGCAGTCGATCAATTTATCTAAAGAGGGCTTCAGGAAATCTAGGTCGATCCATACACAGGTGATGTCTAACGCGCTACCACTCGAAGGGGTACCAACAGGGGTTACAAGGGTGGCCAATAGATGTGCTCTTAAGAACCACTTGTATTTCCTGCATTTATGAATCCCTCAACCGTGGTTTTATGCGCGTAATGACAGATCTCTATGGCTTAAAGATGTTGAAATACGTCTCTACCCTAGAAAAAACTTTACCAACAATTTCTGCCAAGGAAAGTGCTCTGCTACCACTTGTAATATACCAAATATAAAAAGTATGCAAAACATAAATAAAATGCTAGAAATGGTAGAATAACAGTAATACAACCAGAACAATCACCACAATAACACTGAAATGATATAAGAATAACAATATAAATAGCACTTTGATTCTGAGAGCAATGTTCACAGGCCTCTTCGAGGGGGCAACCTCCAGTCGAGAAGAGATCTATTACAATTATCTCCAAGCTAGGGTTATCATACCCTCAACTCCTATTTATACTAAATATGTCTATCAAAAGAAGCATCTAGAGGAAGATCCTTCTAGAAGCGGAAGCTTTTATTAGGTCTTCTTACATTCGACTTATTCTATTTTATTGCAAGGCCTTATTAATATTGACCTTTATTACATCTGAATATATTATTCTACCTATGTGCGGGTTAGAACCCTAACACCTAGAGGATGGAAACCCCACTCTCACTCAGTGAAGCCCTCCCAAGAAGTGAAAGCTGCCATTGATGTTGTTGAATTTTATGATGACTTTGTCCTGGGGGAATACAAAGCCAAAATGCAAGAACTCGAAGCTAAGGTCCTCCAAATCAGAGAATTCCAAGAGGATATAGATGTGGAGTTTCAGGTTGGGGGTTTCATTCCTAATTTGGGTTGTACCCAGACCATAAATTTGAAGTTCTATCACACCCTAGAACTTTACTGGTACATCAAACCATGGTGGCCATTGGTATGTTTACTAAGGAACGATATCTTTTTCAGCAGAAAATCCGAACGGAAGATTTGGAGATACAAAATGCCTATTTTCTCGAGGTGGTCAGTTGGGTCGCTAGACGACAAGGAGGCACATGTTTTCCTCTTGCAAGGAATTATGTGGGTCCTAAAACCTCAACTACAACTCCTCAATGAGGATATGAGGATCCCACTGGCTCTCGAGTTCTGCATGACAACTGACACCCATCACTTTGATACTCAGTTTTTATTTTCTATGTAGGTTTTTAAGCTATGATAAAATGTATGGATAACCAGGAACTAGATAGGAATTATAGTTTCATACTTTTAATTTAGTTGCTACATGATAAGGCTTGGTTTCCCCTTAGGGGCAAGCTGTATTTTTTTTTTTTGGTCTTGTGATCTAGAATGGATCCAGGAATCAAAATGGGTCCAGGAAGGCCTAAAAATCAAAATGTTCATAATCTCTTCAAAATGGACGTGTGCATAGGCCTCGTCCATATGAACCCAATGCAACTTGAATGGGCTCAAAAAGACATTGTATGCGAAAGATATCATGAACTATTCATTTTGCCAAACAAGCAAAATTTTGAGGACTATACAATCCATACAGTTCATACAATGTTGACATGGCAACTGACTGTACAGGTCGTACGGTGACATGGCAGGTACAGTGGCATGCTGACTGGGCAAATGTTGTTGACAGGTGGGTGAATTATTTGTTGACATGTGGCAGTTAGTGGGAAAGTGATATGGTGCCACATGGCCCAGTCTTGGGCTGCCACATAGCACCCCTGCATTGGTCGGTGATTGGAAAAATTATTGTGACTCCACAAAAGTCAAACCTGTGACCTCTAGTCTGGGTCGGAAGCGATTTGGCAGGGCAAGCTACCAGCCCGCCCACTTTAGGTCCTAACAACTATATTTCAAATTAAATATTTGAATTGAAATAAAAATGTAATTTGGGGCGGTAAAGGGTTGGGGCCTAGCCTCAACCTCAACGCATGAAGACCTTACCATATAACCCTATTTTATTTATTGGCACGCACATTTTTTATGAGCCTAACCCCCGATCTCGGGAATATACCATATGACCCAGACCTTCCAAAAGGGATAGCACGGATTTCTGGATAGCACATGGTCAGTCGGGATAGCCCATTGACAAAGGCACTAGAAACTAGGGGCCAGCTAAATGTTAAAGGCTCGTGGAGGTATAAGTGGTGGCCATATGGTCAAGCCACAAGACCAGGGGCCGACGGTTAAGGGATCAGTGCGCCAAACACTCAGCATAAGGCCACATGGAGGCACGCATGTGACCACGAGTCGGTATTTTGGGGGTTGCACCCTATTATTTGCCAATTTTAGGTTTTTAAACTATATTATAAGATTTTTAGTGATTTTTCAGCAGTTTTGGATGGATTTTGGTCATTATTGGAGGATCTGGAGCTCTTTTTGAGGCCAGATCTTTGGGGGGAGTTGGGAGTTTGTTGCTAACTTCAAGCCTATATAAACCAGAGGTTCTTGGAAGCCTTAGGGATGTTCAAAAAAGGGAAATGATGAATAATTGTAAATCCAAATCCATTTTTATGCAAGGAAGCCATTGAGGAGAGCAACTTTGCGGGCCATTTCTGGGAGCTTCGTTCATCTGTTTTCAATGCCATCAGTTTTGTTGGGTTCTTGAGATCTATAAGAACACAACCAAATCAGATTGTAATCAATTTGACACTTTTATGATGTACTTTTGAATATTTTAAAAGAAATAAGAAAGCCTCACCCACTAAGACAAAGGCTCGGAGACATAGGCGAGATTGTCGAACTTCGTTAAAAATTTTGTTATGGTTTGTTGTTTATTTATGCTTATTTCCATATCTGTATATTTCATTATGGATGCCATGTTTCATCTTTAATTCTGCATCTTTCATCAAATTCCTAAATGGTTAATGGGCACATGTTTTAAAACTCAACCATAGTCTTTAAGAGATCTTTTTGGATCAAGTGGTATCAGATCTAGTTGACAGTTGGTTTTTGAGTTTGCATGCTTACCAGTGAAAGGATGAATCATGGTGAAAGTGAGCATGTTTAAGAGAATCCTGATATTGGATCAAGAAAGAAAAATTCTCAAAGTTAGAAGATGGCATCGAAAGAGGTACTTTCTCATGAGGAGAAGGAGTTTCGAAAGACTTTCTTCGCCATGTCGGAGATGATGAAGATTTTGTATGAGGATTACTTGGAATGGAGGAGATTGATTCTAGGTGAATCTTCAAAGGTCAAAAGTGAAGAAGGAGAGGATCCTCCTCAAAATCCTCCTTCACCTCCTTCTTATCCATCAACTTATTCTTCTTCTTCAAGTTCATCTTCCAAATCCGCCACAAGAAAACATTTCCATAAACATAAACATGATATGCCTATACTTAAGCTTGATATGAAATTTGAATTACCCATGTATGATGGTTAATTCAATGCAGAGAGACTTGATAACTGGGTCAGACAGATAGAGGTTTATTGTAGTGTGCAACAAATCAAGGATGAGGCAACTCAAATCAAATTGTCATCACTTTGACTTGCTAGCACAACACTCATATGGTGGCAAAGCAAGTTGCAAAATGGCACGCAACAAGTGGGTAATATATTTCCATCATGACAAGTTTTTATTTCTTCACTTAGAAAGCAATTCTTTCCTTTACGTTATAAAGAGAAGGCTTTAATTGAATGACAAGGTCTTAAACTAGGAAAGGGACAAACAATGCAAGAATACACAGATGACTTTTGTAAGATGGAATTGATGTTAGATATTCCTTTACATACCCAAGAATCTCTTATGAAGTATATAGGAGGTTTGCCTGCACATATTCAAAACACTGTATTTATGTTTGGACCTACTAATCTTGATGAGGTTTATGTTCAAGCAACATACATTGATTCAGGGAAAACAGGAGTTGGTGTATCAGGGGAATCATCTTCAAATAAAGAGGACAAAAGGAAGTGGAATGGAAAGAAGGCTAATTCAGTGGCAAGAAAGGAAGAGAAGCTCTCTTGCAAGCATTGCAAGAAAGAGGGGCATGATGAGGACCATTGTTGGCAATTTCATCCTGAGAAGAGACCGAAGTGGTTCAAAGAGAGGAAAGGGAGGAAAATGGTTGAAACAACATCATGACCAACAGACTTAGGATCAGATTGGGGTGATGAATCTAAAATCTCAGTGGTTGGTTTGACAGGTAAAATTGGTGATGGATATGATTCTAGAAGTAAATTGTTTCACATAAGAGTCATAATGAAGCATACTAAGGTCGACACATTGATATATAGTGGATCTCAATATAACTTGATTTCATAGGAATTAGTTAAAAAATTGGGATTAAACACTCAGATGCATCATAAAACTTACTCACTTAAATGGATAAGCAACAATCGTAAATTGCACATAACAAAACAATGCACATTAAAGTTTGCAATTTCATCAAAATTTGTGGATGAGGTAACATGTGATGTGGTGCCACTCAATGAATGTGGAATGGTCTTAGGAAGTCCTTATTTGTATGATTGCAAAGAAATATTCTACAGGGAACATAATCAATATCACTTAATCAAAGCATGCAAAGAATATGTTGTACATGCTCATTATTTAAAATCAAATCAATCTCTTCAAACAATGGAACAATTCAGAAAGGTCGCTCATGCAAGCAACACACCTATAATTGTCCCAAATCAAGTAATTGATCTTAAGCAAGAACATGAGATGATTGTAGAATGGAAGTTCAATCACACTTTGCTTCAAGATAAGCCAATGTCCTACAAATACTACAAACATATTAGCTCATTTGTAGTCATATTTTTTATGTTATCATTAGTAATTTTGTCAACATGGATGATAGTGGCTTCAGTAAGATGTGACATAGTACAAATGGCTAACAATATGTTGTCAATTATCANACAAGACGTATGGTGACATGGAAGGTACAGTGGCATGTTGACTGGGCAGATGTTGTTGACAGGTGAGTGGTCAACATGGATGATAGTGGCTTCAGTAAGATGTGACATAGTACAAATGGCTAACAATATGTTGTCAATTATCATGGTTGTTTTACAGTTGATCTTGATGAGACAGGTGCACATGACAAAGTTTAAAGACAAATAACAAGTGGGGTGTCCTATCCCGCAATTGATCACTGGTTAGTATCCTTTTGGAGGAACAAAAGGTCTTTAGTGGGGAGGAGTGATCCATAATCGATCCAGGGACCAAAATGGGTCCAGGAAGGCCTAAAAATCAAAATGATCATAATCACTTCAAAACATACATGTACGTAGGTCTCGTCGATATGAACCCAACGCAACTTGAACAAGCTCAAGCATACATCATATGTGAAAGATATCACAAACTGTTCATTTTTCCAAACATGTAAAATTTTGATGATTGTGCAATTTGTACAGTGCTAACATGGCAGATGACTATACAAGACGTATGGTGACATGGAAGGTACAGTGGCATGTTGACTGGGCAGATGTTGTTGACAGGTGAGTGAATGATTTTTTGACATGTGGTAGTTAGTGGGCAAGTGATATGGTGCCATGTGGCCCAATATTGGGCTACCACATGGCACCCCTCCATTGGTCGATGATTGGAAAAATTATTGTGACACCATGGGAGTCAAACCTGTGACCTCTGGTCCGGGTCGGAAGCGATTTGATAGGGTCAGGATACTAGCCCGCCCACTTTAGGTCTTAACAACTATAGTTTAAATTAAATATTTGAATTGAAATAGCAATGTAATTTGGGGCGGTAAAGGGCTGGGGCCTAGCCCCAGCCCCGACACATGAAAACCTTACCATATAACCATGTTATATTTATTGGTGCATGCATTTGTTATGAGCCTAGACCCTGTGTACTCATTCATCATAACATCTAATCATATGCGCATATGTCACATCAACAACATTCAAACCCTAATAGTCCACTCCCTGACTCGATTCAGAGTCCAAGGGGTTTCATTGATGCCTCTGCATCCTCAATGTCTAAAGTCCTGCACACTCAGGAAAACCCAGTTAGTAGCACTTGTCTATGTAAATACAACAAAATGACATATCATCAAATCCACAATATCTCACAACCATAATAAAAACAACCAATAGTATAATAACTCAAATCACTTGCACGCAAGTGTCCTCAAAGAATAAGTTCGCTCAGTGCGTGCAAGAGAGGGATGTTGCAGTTTTTTAATGCAATGCATTGAAAACTCTTGATCTCTTGACATAACATTCATAATATTTATATTGTGCACCACATCTCTTGAAAATGAGGATGTCAAGATCTTCAACACACCGTGGAAGGTTTCCTGCAATCATGGAAATATCTCGTGGAAATCCAATTGTGTGACCACTATATTTATATTTCCCACCACGAGCATGTGTCACTTGCAGTATTGGATTAACCTGTGCTATTAACATCTCTTCAACTTGGGTAATTACTCTTATAACATGAGGTTGGTCACCTGGATCCATGTTATTCCAATGAGAGAATCGATGGGAACCTCGCTCATTCTTACATCTTTTACAAATAGGTCCTTCAGAACCTCTCAAAATTTGGATTCCAGGATAAGATTCATGTTGAGAGGTTGTCAAATTTTTCTCAATTTTTTTAATGAACTGCAATCATGTTTATATAAAAATGATGGAAAGAATGTTCATTACTTCCAACGTGAACTCTAGACACAAGATCATCTTGAGAACCAATTGGAAGAGTAAAATTTTGTCTCGAATGTACATCTAAATTTGGGGCAAGAGGAATGGGTCCATTACTTCCAACATTTCTTTCCCTTGAATTGATGGATTGAATTTCTCTATATTGATTGCATTGAACAGTGTCATGTTCATAAAATATATAAAGATTTAATTTACAAGGAACTACGTAAAATGAGAAGTATAAGCATTAAAGATGAACAAAAATAATATACACGAAACATTTACATTATCTTGCGAATTAGATGGTCTTGGTTGACTTGGAGAAAGGTAACGAGAAGGCTCCCCTTGAATTTGAACATGTGTTGTTGGAATATATAAGGCATTAATTTCTATACCTCTATTGGAATGGTTTGTGTCCTACCAATAAGGAGAAAATAAAACCAGTTTTCAGTAATCTATATAATGGTTCCAATTGTGGAATGGTATTAATGAATGGTGGTACTACAATACCTTAGTTGTTCCAAGTGAAATAGTTCTAATTGATTATGTTGATGGGACGATATTTGCCTAAAAATGAGAAATATGAAAGGTATATCCAATGGCACTGTCTATAGGTTGTAAATTATCAACCAAATTAGCAAGCATATTACTGTCACCCACAACATTAGAGGGAAATATATGTTAAATATCATCAATAACTTCAGCATGAAGAATTTGCACCCTTTCTGCATGCAACAATGTTGGATTTGCATTTGAAGAAGACTGAAGGTTGTCATTTGTAGCTTGGTTTTCTACATGATAATCTTCCCAAATATGAGAAGTTTCTTGAATTAAAACAATGTTGTCAGTAGATTGTGGAATATTAGAAATATCTCAACTCTAAAAAGATTGAAACATATTGTGGAATATTAGAAATATCTCAACTCTGAAAAGATTGAAACAGGCTAATAACTTAAAGGACTATTTATATCCTTTAAGTTATTATAAATAATTAAACATTAAAAAATTTCAGCATCATAAATATATAAACTTTTCAAAAATATTTTCATATTAATATTTGTTATTAATATTTTAAATTAATCTATAATATTTTATAAATATATAAAATTTTCAAAAATAATTTTATATTAAAATTTGTTATTAATATTTTAAATTAATCTATAATATTTTATAAATAATGAGAAGTTCTCCATTAAGATTTTGGTCTTTTTAATTTACCTATAATCATGTTTTATGAGCAATTTTCCATTAAATTTTCTCAACTACTATAACAATAACAACACTGACATTTTAAATTGCCTTTAAAATGTTGGTTTTGTTTTAATCTACTAAAGTTTCTCAACTACTATAATAACATTGTCATTTTAAATTGTTTTTAAAATGTTATTTTTGGTTTAAATATGAGTATTTTTCAAAATCAAAATTTTGATATGATTATGGTTAATCACAGTTCATCATGGTTGATTTTAATTGACTATAGTCAATTTTGTTGACTATTAACTTTCATTGAGTATGTTTTATTATTGTTGAAGTTTCACTTTGGCTAAGCATGATGTACATGGTTGACAATGGTTTACTATGGGTGACCATCTTGACTATGGTTGAGCATGATTGACTATGTCACACTGTGGAATTCATCTTGGTTGATTTATGTCAATTAGAATGTTCCTCAATGGTTATGTCATATTGCAACATTCTATTGATGACAATGCTTACTATGGTTGAACATAATTGATTCTATGTCACACGGTTACAATTATCTTGGCTAACTTATGTTGATTTCTATATTCTTGAATGGTTATGTCACAATGACTTTAGTGACTTCCATTGAGTATTAACTTATGTTGACTGTGTTAGACTGTAGTTGAATTTGATTGAATATGATTGAGTATAGTTAACATAGTTAATATATATCCACTAAGACACCTTCTTCCCTTCATATTCGTTTACTTATATAGTCCTTCAAAGGGTGCCACTTTGAAACAATGTTTCCTTTTGGAATGAAACATTGCACCCCTTCATTTAATTAACACAAATGGTAACTTTTATTAATTGATTTTTGTACACCAATTTAGACAAGGAATTTCGTATGAAGATAATGGGGTGATGGAAACAAATTTTAAAATTCTACGACATGGTTTTTTTGCAGAACATTCCCAATTAGCAGAAACGTGGGAAATTTCCCCAKAATGTGTGTGAGGTGGTTGGTATAGGAGTTTCTTTGAAGGAAACTTKCCTAGATTTTTCTTTCGTCGTCRGATGCCAGATCGACTTCAGTACATATTGCATTTTCTTGAATGTCTAAATYGACCTCCACATATCTCCTTTGTGTTAATATTATGGTAGCTGTGGGAGGTATTTACCTCCACGTGTGAACATGATGAGAATAGAAGACTCCGGGAAGAAAGAGAAACCCTAAGGAGTTGGCTAATAACCCTAGAAGCCTTGTCAGCTCAAGAAGAAAATATATATTAGGTTATTAGCCTCCAAGAGAAGAAGTCGGCCCTAGCAAAATTCACAGAACTACTATAAATATAGGGCGCTAGTTCTCATTTGTAGCATCTCAGAATTTCAGTTTTCCCAGTTGGTGTGCACTGCATTTGTAGTCTTGTGTGCACTACAGTTACAGTCTTGTGTGCAGGTTTGGAGGAGGGTTGCAGGTGCAACTGTAGCAGCAACTAGTTTCAGTATTGGGTTGAATATCTCTTGGCTAGGGTTTGGACTATCTGATAAGCTTTTTTTTGTGATGCGCTATCCTTAGGGAATGATGTGCTACCATTTGTTTAGCTATCTATCCTAGGGTTTGCTTCCAGAGGAATTCTCAGTCAAGGTTAAGGTGCTTGGAGGGAGGCTTAGACCTATGGTTGGGTGATGAAGGTATCGTCAATGGTAAAACGAGCACACCATCTTCTATATTC
This sequence comes from Picea mariana, assembly GCA_032191745.1. NCBI lineage: Eukaryota > Viridiplantae > Streptophyta > Pinopsida > Pinales > Pinaceae > Picea > Picea mariana. The sequence goes on along the minus strand of JASDQU010371825.1, from coordinate 7,892 downwards.
TAAAAGTTTATGGGCCCACACCACCTTCAGTCAGCCTAAAACATTGGAAGGAAACATAGACGCTAGATATTGAGCTCGTTGAGGTACTTTTACTAGGGTTACTAGCAGGAGAAGTTTCCAAAAGCACTGCAGCTAGGGTTACCAGCAGAAGCAGTTGCAGAAACCCTAAACCTCTTGTTGAGGCAACTTAAGTGACGATATTGACCCAATCTCTAGATAGATCAGTGCACCCTAGCCCGGTGCATCTTCTGGTACTCTCAGAAGGTCAAGACGTGAAGTTTGGATTTCTGGTCAAATCTAGGGTTTGACCAAGTCAAGCAAGCGATGACAAACTCTATGAAGTCTGAGAAAAAGATATATGGAGCCTCTAACTTCAGAGCATGGAAGACAATGATTGACCTCATCCTTGCTAAGAATAAAGTACTGGATATTGTGAAAGGAAATATCGTGAAGCCAGAATTTGAAGAAGGAGAAGAGAAAGAATCACAGAACGTTGCAGATATGGAGAAGTTCAAATATGTTGACATCAATTCCATGAGTATCATAGTGGATTCTATAAAATACCACTTGATACCTTACATCTCCCATCTTAACTCATCAAAGAATATGTACGATGCCCTAACAAATCTCTTCTCAGTAAAAAACAATGCATAATTTATGAGTCTGAAGAATGAGATCTGTAACATGAAGATGAATGATGATGACAACATAACATCATACTTTGTAAGGATCTCCCAGTTAAGATATCAACTACAAGCTATTGAAGAGATCACTTCAGAAAATGAATTGGTGAACATAGTACTCAATGGTCTTCCCAAGACATGGGATGCATTTGCCACAAGCATGAACACAAGGAAGGAGTACCTAACATTTGAAGAACTTTGGACTTGTTGTGCTCAAGAAGAATCAAGAATCAATGAAAAAGAGAAACCTCAAAAGAAGTATGATGATCAAGCCTTCACAAGAAGATTCAAGAACTTCAGGGACAAAAGAAAGTTTGACTCAAAAAGGAAGCCAAAAAAGAGAAAAGACATTTCAGAAATACAATGCTTCAACTGTCAAAAGTACGGTCACTACAGGAATCAGTGTCCTGAGCTAAAGAAAAGGAAGGAGAAACACAAAGCATCGATTGTCGAAGAAAAGGAACCTACAAAGAAGACTGTGCAGGATGGAAGAGACTTCTTCTACTAAAAGGTAACAACACTCTTCTTATTTCTTGTACATATCTTGCTTGCATCGTCTTTGTACATATCTTGTATATCTATATCTTGGAAGATAATGTGTTCCAAGAAGAAATATACCTATGAAAGAACAAAAAAGATGAAAAGAGTTATCATTAGATATTACACATGAAAGAATGAAATATATCATGTGAAAGATATTACAAGATAAGGTGAAATCATAATCAATCTTGAAGAGACTTAGAAGTCAGACATCAAGAGAAATTGGAGAAAGACTTATGACAACAACTAAGATGGAAGTGTGGACTCTGTTAGACAGAGAGAGCCAATTATATATTGCAGAAGACAATAAGGATGTAGATGGAAGTATGGACTCTATCAGACGGAGGGAGTTGATTATATGCACTCTTACATGAAGAAAGGATTATGAGGGAGCTAATCCTATGATCCATTGAAGATGATGAAATGTATATATCCATGGTAGTAGACATGAATAACAATACATGTTCATCTCAACTGCAGAAGAAGACCTCTTCAAAGAGAAACCTTAAAGCATTCCTGGTTGTCCATCCAGATCTATGATCCTATGATGAAAGGAAGAAGTGGAATCTCTAGAACATGGAATCTCCATGAATCCAAGAGACAATGAAAAATATGAAGATTCCAAGAAAGAAAGAAAACCCAAAACAACCAGTCATTACATCAATAATCACAAGATTACCAAGCCTGATATGAAAGCAATCAAGCAGAAGAACTGAAAGTTGTGATGAAGAAGAGTGTATGACTTATGAATGAAAACATTGTAAGATATAGAACCATAGGTTCTCCCATATGGAGGGAGAAGACTATGATGATTACTTGTTCCAGTACACTAGACATATCACTACATGAGTCATTATATCATCTGCAACATCCATGAGTTGGAGTTCTACATCATATAAATGCAAAGAATGTTCTCCAGAGAAATTGAATGAAGAGATTATGAAGAGTAGTCTAAAGACTTTGAGGCATACCAGAAAGAAACTCTTGTATGCAGATAAGAAGAAGATAACTTGGTGGAGAACCTCTAGTGCACAGCAGAAGCGTGGTGAAGATTTTCTATAACATCAAGATGACTAATCAGTAGATTAGATCCCATGATGACAGAAGAAGTGCTACATGGATATGTTCTAGCTTTCCAACTATGATATACTCTATTGTTCATATCTACATGAAGCCTTCATAGTATTCCAGACTAAAGTACATTTGAAATCAATCATTACATTATCCATGATGAAGTCTAGGAAGGAGAAGTAAAGCTCGAGTATATTCCCACTGATGAGTAGACAACAAATATCCTGACAAAACTTCTATCCAGAATCAAGTTTGTATATTTCCAAGAGAAGACGGGGATCGAGAAGATTCTCCAAGCTAAGAGAAGGTACAAAAAATATTCTTGAAAAATATTTATTTTTGTGATTTAAATAACTCTCCAGTTAGGAGGGAGCATTTCTATAATTGAAAAATAGTCCAGATTGGACAAATGCTTTCTTGTTCGGAAAGTGGATTGATATTTCTGACGAAAAGTGACTTCCCGTTGTAGTTAACATGGGAGGCAGACTGATTTTTGATGTATCATGGACAGCTACTTCCCATTGTGGTTAACATGGGGAGTGGTCTAGGACAATCATTCTTCTTGGCAGTCACTCTAAGTAGTGGTCAAGTAGAATGGTCTGCCTCGTCGAGCAGTCATTCTTTCGCAATTCACAGTTGTGAGCAATTTCGAAGAATGGTCCATTTGGAGGTTGATGCAGGAAAGACATTCCTTAGGGCAGACTAATTCTCTCCAGGTTACACTTTCTTTAGTGTCGGAGGAATGGCCCAGGGTGGGGAATGGTCCGGACAGTTATTCCTTAGGGCAGACTCATTCTCTCCAGTTTACACTTTGTTTAGTGTCGGAGGAATGGCCCAGGGTGGGGAATAGTCCAGGATCAGCAATCAGGGATAGTCATTCCTTAGGGAAGAATCATTCTCTCTAGGTTACACTTTGTTTAGTGTCGTAGGAATGGCCCAGGGTAAGGAATGGTCCAAACATTTCTTAGGATTTATACATTCTGTCCAAGGTGCACTTTAATTAGTGTAGGAAGAATGGCCCAGGGTGAGAAATGGTCCAGGCTCAGAAATCAGAAATAATCCTTCTTCCTTGTTTGTGAAGAATATGGAAGATAGCCCATTGTTGATGAGGGTAGATATTCTTTCAGATCTCACAAACGTGAGTGAAAGATTGGCCCAGAGGATTCAGTTTATATTTAACAATATTTTTCTATGAAGCATGGCATCAGATGATTGTTATGGAGACTACCTGTCTCCAGACAGTAGAGATATACTACTGTGGTGGATATGTTCCATTGTTCATGAGGAATATATTCTTTCAGAGCTCACAGATGTGAGTGAAATATTGGCCCAGATAATTCAATCTATATCATAACATTGTTTCTATGCAGACTGCTATCAGATGTTTGTTATGAAGATCATATGACAGTAGATGAAGACTACTGTGGTGGCAGATATTCTTTCAGAACTCACATATGTGAGTGAAGGATTGGGCCAGACAAAAATGTTTATATCATAACATTGTTTCTATGGATGATTCTATCAGATGTTTGTTATGAATACTGTATGACAATAGACGAGGACTACTGTGGTGAATATGTTTCACTGTTTGCAACCATACGTTGTTGATCAAGTACTTGTCTTTTACTTGATGTGGTAGTAAACCACTGGATTGTAGTTATATACTACTATGAATATACACAATTGTTCTATATCCTTGTTCTAATTGCCTTGAAGACTATCAGTAGTTTATTGGAGATAATGATCATTCATATGGATAATGAAAAGAGATTTTCCAGACGGAAAACAATTCATAACTTTTACTCCTCCTGTATCACTCTATGGTGAGAGTGACTTATCCAGCATCATATCTAATTACTCAGATGAAGTATGGTTTCGAGACTTGATTCAGCTGATGGTGATGGAGATGCTCATGATCTAGTCATGAAATAGTCTAGATGACTATATTGATGCTACCGAGTAAATGGTATGTTTTTGTGCTCAAGTCCATTACCTGTAAATACCTCTCTAGCTAGGAGGGAGTGTTAATATTATGGTAGTTGCGTGAGGTATTTACCTCCATGTGTGAACCTAATGAGAATAGAATACTCCGAGAAGCAAGAGAAACCCTAATGAGTTGGATAATAACCCTAGAAGCCTTGTCAGCTCAAGAAGAAAATATATATTAGGTTATTAGCCTCCAAGAGAAGAGGTCGGCCCTAGCAAAACTGGCAGAACTACTATAAATACAAGGTTCCAGTTCTCATTTGTAGCATCTCAGAATTGTAGTTTTCCCAGTTGGTGAGCACTACAATTGTAGTCTTATGCGCACTGCATTTGCAGTCTTGTGTGCAGGTTTGGAGGAGGGTTGCAGGTGCAGCTGCAGTAGCAACTAGTTTCAGTATTGGGTTGAATA
>JASDQU010371824.1:39037-56959 GCA_032191745.1 Picea mariana | reverse complement strand
AATTGGATTTTGATTAAGGTTACGATATTATTTCTATAATTAACTCAGTGAAGATTTGTGTTGAATATTGCCCAGTTCATGGATTCTGTCGGTTTTATCACGCCTCTGTCTGTTGACTGTGTGGTGATCAAACATGAAAATTGTTGAGTCGATATTCATGAAGTACGATTTCATCCGATTACAATGGAAGCAATTTACATATCGTGCTTTTAACGGAATGATATCAATCTGCTGTTATGATTATAATTGGTCAATAATAGTTACGATCATTATTTTCGGGCATACCTGTGAACTGTTTGAAACTTAGCGAATGTTTTCTATGGCTGGATTCTATGAATGTAGTTATGCATGTTTCATCGTGACGGATTTTCTATATTGGCAATTCATTGAACGATATGAATCCTATGCAAATCAATTATGATTGTCTTGTATCTCATACAATTTGGTTAGCCATTGATTTCATTTTTGAGACAGTCTTGTTAAGATTTGATCCGATTTTATGTCGATTGGAAAAACAGAGTATTCATACCCTCTCCCGATTGCATTCTTTTTTATTTAGTTTAATTTAAGGCATAATTTTAATTGAATCATTAGAAATTCATTTTGGATTTGATTTTGTTTGATAATACCTGGTCCTGTTTTCTATTTTGATTAGCTACAGAATCGGAAGATTCTGTAGCTGAGTCTGCGGAGTCAATTTTTTATTGTTTTCTTAATAAAATATCCTTCTAATTTGATCTTTGTGTTCTATTGCAGGCAAATTCGAATTGGCAATAGATATCATGAGAAGTTAGTGGATGATCTACAGATTTTACTTGCATTTTATTTTCTTAGTTTAGGTGATTTTGGGATATCTCCCAGGATATGTAAACTTATTTGGTATTATCCATAAGGATGTCTTACCTTGTGAGAAACCTATATAAACTTATGATTTTTGTAATAATCATCTTCCTCAGTTGTGGGAGAACAAGGATATAGAGTTTTGATTCAGACTGGAGCATAATTGATGTTTTGTCATAGCTTTTGCTTTTCAAAATATCAACACTTTGTTCCATGTTTTGTATATCACTTTGTTTATGGTTTAGTATTACTTTTGCTATCTAAATCAAATTCAAATGATATAATTTTATTACTGTTATCTATATCTTGTTTCTTCCAAATAGATAAAAGACATAAAAATTGTTGATTCATTTTGTGAATGATAGCTTTGTCTTCTTCATAAATTGAATTGTTATATATAAGTTTGCTGCATGATAGGTTTCCCTTTTGCCGGAATTTATAATCAGAAAATTGTTATGATTTTCTTTTATGTCTTGTTTGTCCTGTAACATACTTCAAGAAGCAGCATAGCTGATCGTTTGCGAAAAGCTTAAGGACTAAACAATGTGAATTTCTTCGTCCAACCAGCTTAAGAAGTCATCTTGCACAGGGCAGACTTGGAGCATTTCCAGGTCAATTAGAGTGTTGTTTATTGTTTTCATTAAGTAGTTTAATATAGATGTAAGTGTATTAGATTTATATTAGATTGTTTAATTTCAATAAATATATTAGATCGTTGAATTTCAATAGTTTTTATTTCTTTTGTTCATAAAATATAAAAATCCAAAAGACACTTGGCTGTCCTAAGGCAGCGAACACATGAGTTTTGCAGGTTTTAATTAAATCTGTAGGTTGTTTATAGTGTATATTTGTGAATAAAATGTAATTGAACTAGTAATTAGATAGTTGATTTGAGTTTGTAGATAGAATAGTTAGAATATTCCATATTTAGTATATTAGTTCCTTTCTTTGTTTTATTAGTTACTAGTTTCCTTTATTATAGTTAGTTTCTTGTATTTAGTTATAGTTAATTTCCTCTATTTAGTTTAGTTAGATTACTCAGCTCAGATCAATTTTTCTCTTTGGTTTTCTTAGGAGACCTTAGAGCGGCCAACGCAGCCGTTAAACTCGTCAGGGTGGTCCATTTCAAACGGCTTGGGTTATTTAGACAACCCCGGACTGGTTCCACTCTCCCAGTTGATGGACGGTCATTTTCGCCCGTCAACAGGACAACAACATAGATCGGATAAAGAAAGCGATCAAATACTGGGTGAAAATGGCCCAGGAACCTCAATGACAGATTCAGGAGAAATGGGTTGATTGTGAAAAGAGTTGGGAAAAGGTTAATCGAAAGATGAAAGACATCAACCTCCTGGATTTCAGCTTACTCGAGGACTTTGTTGACCTACATGAAATAATCAAGAAACATGTAGAACAAGACTCGGCATGGAAAAAAGAAATAACAAAGGTGGAGAGCATGGTGCCAGGTCAAGTACAACAGTTCATGGAGGGTCCGATCAAGGCTCGAGCAATTTTGCAGCATTTAAGTGTCAAAATAGTCAAGTACCGAGCATGGGTAGTAGAAGTGAAAGAAATCCTTTCAGCCCCAATGGACCAACACATGCGAGGAACTCTTTGTGAAATGGTTGAAGTATGAGAAGAGTCATCCACTTCAATAAAACTATTTGATGATTCTTAGAATATAGAGAGATGAAAGCGCCATGTGGTGATATTTTGTTTTACTTAGCTTGCACTCGTAGTATATATTTTTAGTTAATGATTCATTATAAATAAGAGGATTGACCTCTTAGTAAAGGTCGATGGTTTTGGAAAAGACCCTAATTTTTGGAATTGTAAAGAACTATTTCCAAACTGCCTTAATTGAGAAGTCATGCTTAGGACCAGAGACAAACTTTTGTTTTTCATCAAAAGCGTTGTGTGATTGGACTTGAGGAGGAATTACTTTCGACTTTATTTCATGAATGGATGTTGTAATGAGTAAGAGTTTCTGAATCTATTGATAGGTTAGTTGTTTCAATATTTTTTGTAGTTATTGTCTCTAATGATGAAAGCAAATCGTTGTGTTAATGTGTGATTAGTGTTAGAGCTAAGGAAACTATTTTTCTTTCCATAATTTTATTGCATGTATGTCTTCTTTCGATAATTGTATCTCAGTCAATAATTGAAATACCAACAAGTTAATGTATTAGTACTAGGGTTGTCATAGGTGTGAATATCTTTGTTTGAATTGCTTGAGAACAAGGGTTATCCTAAGCTCAACCTTCTTATGTAGTTAAGAACCCCCCTTTTACCAACTGGTTTTTACCAGCACACATCTTTTAATCAGACCTATCTAATAAAAGAAAAGATAAAAAGAGAATGTTTAAAATGAAGGAGGAACTTTCGTAAGAATATATCCTGTCAATCACTACGTAAATCCCATCGATAAATTGGTCAGATCAAATCATCTAGAGAACGATTCCACCATTAAACGTTGCATAGTCTAATTGGGCCTTCGTTGCGGGTTTGGTTGTTTTTTTTGAGTTAAAGGGATTTAGGACCCCTCAACAGTTCTTCATCCTTATCCCGAGATGGTACGATTCTAGCCATGTGAATAAATGTCTTGGCGTTGAACATGGTAGAAACCACTTGATTACCAGTCATTGAGGTATACCATTAACAAGTGTGAGGGAAATCACCAATGATGACAATGATTTCAAAGGTACCTTTAGCACATCCCAATGAATGTGAATAAGTGAGTTGATGTTGAACATTTGTGAGATCATCTGATTAGAGGTCAATGGTGTAAACCTATTTTCGTAAGCAAGGAGGCCCGTCATTGAGGCATGCAGGTTCCAAGGTACTAATTTGTTTCTAAGTCTAATTCTTGGATCATGTGATGAAGTCAACAAAAAAACACTCGTCGAAGGAGGGCCTTGATGTATTACCAGTATCCATTCATGTGTCAGTACGTACTCATTTAATATACCATCTCACATCACTTTCTTGTGTTGAGCCTCCCCATGCTATAAATTGGGGGAATTTCCATGGTGAAGGGGAAGGAAATTGTTGAGGATATGGCTCCATGATTTAGGATTTGATCCTAAGATAGAGCCATAGGATAGGATTTTAACAAAAATAACATCATCCCTTCAGAGTTGTCCCTTATAAAAAGGTGGGATCTCCCATATTTTCCTCTAACCAAAGTGTTTCCCCCCTGAGTTAGAGACAGAGCACCAATGACACCCTCTAAACAAGGCCAAGGGAGTGTTCATTCCCCCTAATCTTGGACAGGGGAGTGAGACCCTTCATAAATTCCCCAAAAATGGTCAAAATTCTAATTGAAGAGATGTGGTTCCGACTGTCATATGATGGTTTCTTATTCCAACATGACTTAGGGGTCATGGAAAATGTTGTTTATGGTGTCAATTGAGTTCCGACACTTAGAAAAGTGTATGGGATATTTTACAACACTTAGAAAATAATAAGGGACACTTGCAACACTTAGGATGTGACACTTAAGTGTAGCATTTTTATGTATAACAATATCTAATTTCAAAACACTTAGACTTTTGTGTATAGAATGCCAACTAGATATGAAGGAATATCAATGAATATATGTCATTATTTATAATCTTGGTAATGTGTTATGTTTTTGTATCTAGCTTTTATTCCACAAGGGAGGCTCTAGGGACTACTTATAAACAACCCTCTATTGAATATTTTTGTGATGCTATGATTCTAGAGAAAGATAATCCTTTGCAACTTGGATTGATTAGCACTGTAGGTACATCAAAAAAAGTATTAAAGGCTCAGCATAAATATAAATCCAATAATCCCAATAAGTTACAACCTCTCCACAACAACAAGAAAAAAAAGGGTCCCAAATCCTCTCCGCCAACTTTTTCTCTTAATGGTGACAAAGGCGCAAAATCCAAAAGTAAGAAGAATATTGATAAACATTGCAACTTTTGTGGGAAATATGGCCATGTGGAGTCTAAATATTTTCAAAAATATGGAATCCTTAGAAGAGACAATAAATAAGCACAATATCCATATTTATTATTCTTCTTCTTCTTCTCATGGACTTGCACTTTTTGCTTCTCGTTTTTCCTTCAATGCAACTTTGACCTCTCCATTTAATGAGTGGCTTATTGATTCTGAATTATCTTATCATCTGGGTAAGGATAAATCCATATTTCCTACTCTAAATGAGTTTAACACCAAGAAAATATATTTTGGTGAATATAGATCTCTCATTGTTGTAGGGTTTGGAACAATTTAGGTAGTTAATGGTTATTTCAATGATGTATTATGTGTTCCAAGTCTTTCTTGCAACCTTCTATCAGTATATCAGGTCACTCATTCATGTAAAGGTAAAATTATAGAGTTTTAACCTCATCAAGTTGTAATTAAGGATTTAAAATATCCTAAGCATGTCATTACAACTGGAATTGATGATGATATTACTAGGTGGTACAATTTTGACAAATTTGGGTCATCATATTTTCCATCAATTATTTTTGCTCATAGCGATGACTTGAGAAAACCTTGGAATGATTAGTTTCGTCATATAAACTATTTATCATTGTAGAAACTATGTAATCAATATATGGTTACTAGTATTCCTCTTGTTTCTTGTAGAGATGGTGTTTGTTCCAGTTTTGTTCTTAGCAAACATCATCATGAAAATTTTGAAAAGCATGCCTCTTTGAACACCTCGGCCCCTTGCAGCTTGTTCACAGTGACTTGTGTGGCCCACTTTCTTCTCCTTCTTTTTCTAGGTGGAAGTATTTCTTAAATTTCATTGATGACTTCTCGATATGCACTTGAGTTTATTTCTTAAAACTTTAGAATGAAGTGTTTGACAAGTTTTTAGCCTAGAAGGCCCTTGTAGAAAAACAATCCGAACATCAAATTCAAATTTCAAGAAAATATAATGGAGGTGAATATGTGAACAACAATTTCACAAGTTACTACACTGCACAGGGCATCCAAATAAAACACATTTTTCTATATACACGATAAAAAAAATGGTGTTGCTGAGAGAAAGAGCTACACATTAAAAAAAATGGATAGTTGCATGATCCAATATAAGGGATTAAGTCTTAGTTGTATGGAGGAAGCCATTAATTTTGAAAATTACATAGTAAATATCACTCCCACAAAGGCTCTAAAAATATAACACTAAAATAATCATGGAATAAAATTAAGCCAGATGTAAGCCACTTCCATGTATTTGGTAGTGTAGCATGGGCTCACGTTCCTCATATGAAAAATAAATCTTTATAGCCTAAAAGTGAGAAGTATATTTTTATTGGATATTCTTAAGATGTCAAAGGTTAAATACTTATTCAACCTCATTCTAATGAAATTATTATCATAAGCTATGTTAATTTTGATAAAAATATCTTGGCATGTGAGCCTAATTCGACATTTGTGCCTTCGTCGACCTACGACCCATATTCGATGTTTTTCCCATCTTTGTTCCTATTACAATTTCTTATTCTACGGATGATGATATAAAGGATGAAAATCCACCTCCACCTACTCAACTTCCTCTAAATGAGTCCATTGAATATGAACCTGCACCAGTACCACCACTTTCCAGATGGGTCCATTCAACTTGAGAAGCAATTGGTGATCTTCCTGGTAACCTTTCATATTCAATGTTGGACATGTTCACAGTTCCAGCGAGCCTCTTCTCTTTTGGATCAAGATTTAGAGACTCATGATCTAGAAAAAATTGTAGAAGCTTCAGGCCATCCATATTGGGAAACAACAATGAATGAAAAGTATCAATCTTTGATGGACAATGATACTTGGGATCTTGTACCTCTTCCAAAAGGGAGAAAAATTATCATATGTAAATGGGTGTACAAAACTAAGTATGCATCAAATGGAAGTGTTGAAAGACACAAGGCCTGGTTAGTTTCCAAAGGGTTCCCTCAAGTTGAAGGAATTGACTATAATGAAACCTCTTCCCTTGTAGAAAAAATGAATTCCATATGCCTTGTTATAGCCCTTGCAGCCTCGCATAAATGGGAGGTCCATAAGATGGATGTCAAATGTTCCTTCTTGCATGGGGATTTGCAAGAAGAAATATACATGGAACAACCTCATGGCTATGTACAGAAGGACTCTAGCCTTGTTTACCATCATAAAAAATCACTTTATGGTCTTAAGAAATATCCTTGAGCTTGGTATACCGAAATGGATAGTTTTCTTCTTAACACCAAATTTTCTATATGACCTTCTATTCCTAATGTTTATACCAAGAAATTACGAAGCCATCTTACAATCGTTGTTCTTTTTGTTGATGATATTATCCTCACTGGTAGTGACCCTAAACTTTTAAACCATGTGAAAACCAACCTTAAGAAGAAATATGAAATGAAAAACTTAGGCTCTTTGCACTATTTCCTTGGCCTTCAGGTATTGCAAACCAAGGAGGGAGTATTTCTTACCCAGTCTTAGTATGCTTGTGACCTTATTTGTTTCTTTCACATGGATTATTATAAACAATCCCCTTCTCCCTTCCATTATGGAGTTAAAATTGTTGCCATATGTACTTCTCCCCAAGTTAATTCCACTTTGTACCATCAGTTAGTTTGTAGCCTCTTATTTTTTACTCATAACTATCCTCATATTGCCTTTGTTGTTGTTCTTGTTTCCCAGTATATGAAAACACTCCATGAAATCCATTGGAAATAAAATACAAGGAAACTTTAGTATGTCTAGGGTACAATTCAGTTCAGGATACATTACAACTCAGGGGGGACTCCTTAATTAGTTGGTTTCACTACTTCATATTTGGCTGGTGACCCTAATGATCAAAAGTCTACTGCAGGTTATGTTTTCAAACTTGGTTTAGGACTTGTCACTTGGGCTTTTAATAAAAAATAGGTTATTTATCTTTATTTAGTAGAATTATACTACCAAACAACAATCAATGCAAGTCAAGAAGCGTTTTGGCTTCAACAACTACTTTTAGAGTTCATATTCCAACAATAACATCCAACCACTATCTAGTGTCACAATTAGAGTGCCATAAATCTCACCAAATATCCAATTCAACATCAGCACAACAAACACATCGAGTTACACATCCACTTCATCATAAATGTCATTCATGATCAGGTTATTGAAGTTAGTATGCATTAATATGCATTTGTAGTTGGGAAATCTGACAGTCATGATATGTTCCTAACATAGAGTGTTTTAGTGACTAATATTCTCATCAATATTAATGTGTACATTGATCCATTTCTTAACACTTGATTGGTCCGTGATCTCTATTTATAGAGCATGGAGGGGCATCTTCCAATGATCAATTGTGAGAAAATATCTTGTGAATCTCTCTGTAATATTTTTATTTTGCATTAATAAATTGCTCCAAGTGACCACATTGGCTAGTACCATGGATGTTTCCCCACAAGGGTTTTACCACATCAAAACATTGGTGTGTTGATATTTGATATGGTTTTGTGAGTGGTTACTGAAGGTTTTCATCCTCTATTGGAATACCTATGTTTTCGAACAATAGATAGTCATAAACCAATTCATTGATTCTTCTTTTAACTCCTGTAGCTAACTAAACTACACAATATTTTCCATGCTTTCTTCTTTGCAAGTAAAATATTTCCACAAAATTACAATCTATATAACTATTGCTAGCTCCTAATTCAATTAAATTAGATATATGTTGATCATTGATCTTACCTTCCACTTCAATCATATGAGACTGAAATTCAACTTGCTTGTTTTCTAAGGCTTCATAGATTCTTGGCATGATTCTACCTATATGTTCAACTATATAAGTCACTTGAATGTTATGCACAATCCTCTTATCTCCCTTTTAAGGACAATCCCTATACATGTGATCTCCCTTACAACCCCAACATTTAATAGGATGTTGTCTAGGTCTTTTCCCAAAATTTTTTGACATTTTGGACTCATTTTGAGTTGGTTGTCCTTGAGGATTATTTATGAATAAAGGTGACTTAAACCCTTTCTTTTCTATTGTGACTTTATTTTCTTCTTGTCAACGCAAGTTCTATGAGAATTTGTCCCTCTTTTATGTTAATCATAATGACAATTGGCTCTCCTTGTTGCTTCCTCCAATGTCCCGTGCTCATCATAATTAATTTTTTCACTTTATATTGAGGGTATCCCACTTAGGAATGTTTGTATCTTGACTTTATCATCTTTGATGAAATCAACATATCTGAGCAACTCCAAAAATATCCTTTCATACTCATCCATGGATATGCTCCCAAGATTTAGTTCAGATAACGCCTTCATATTTTTTTCATAATAATGCTAGGACAAGTATTTCCTCTTGAAGTATTTCCTGAATTTTCTCCAAGTTAACTTATTTTGATCAATTTTCTTGATTTGGACATGTTGGTCCCACCTAATTCTTTTCCCTTTAATTGGTAAACTACAATTCTTTCTTCTTCCTAAGAGGAATAATTATACAACTAACCATACTTTCTCATGTCTAGCATCCATACCTATGCGTGTTCATCCTTCTCGTGTTCAACATAAAAGGTAGGAGGTTTGATTTTTCTCATCCCCCTGCATAGTTCATCCACTCCAGTCCTTCTCTTATTTTGTATGACATTATATAACATTGAATTCATCCTTTCTCTTATAGCTAAGTTTCTTGGTGAGTGATGATGATTCCTACCAACACTTTTAGATTCTTACCTACTACAATGATATATTTAATCCTCTACTTACATTGAATATTCTTCTTTATGCATATTCATTGTAACTTATCCAGGCTATACAAAAACTTGGTGTTCATGTGGTTCTACTTCTCTTGAGTTGTCACAATCTTTTCATTGTCTTGTTTGTAGCTCATCGCATCTCTTTTTAGGATCTTGATTGTCTCCACTATATTAATAATTGTTTCTCTACCTTCTCTGTTCCCATTGGATTTAGTCTCAAAATCTTCTAGGTTGACATTCAGCCCCATAACTTCATCATCATGAGTATATTGTATTTCATTGATACTCATGTTGAAATACTTTGATTGGACTTCAAGTATGCACAATGTGTAACCAACAAAAAATCTATTAGGTTTGACATAAAAACAATTCTAGGAAAATTCACATCCCATTTCCAATCTCTGAAGGCCTCCAAAAATACTTATTTTGAATTTTTGATGGATTATGTTCCAATATTTGAAATATAAGTGAAAACATTGATTCTTCTCTTTCCTATATTTCTGATGACTATTAACTTGCTCAATTTTGAGCTCTAAGAAAAAATTTAAGGTTGTCTAATGTTTTCTACTCTTTCCCTAGATTTAGAAAAATTTTAAAAAAATTGTCATAGACTTGCTGACATGGCATGAAACATATAATCTGATGTGGAGTTCGATACCATGTGTCCTACCCCACTACTACCCTATCATATACCTCTTCAACACTAGAAAACTCCCTTCCACCTCATAATACACACAGACCTAGATATCCAAATTTCCCAAACTATTAGATATTCAGCCATCCAAACCCATCAAACTTCCAGATATCTAGTTATCCAAAATATAGAACTTTTCAAAATTTTATTTTTTGAAGATCTTGGATCTCCATATCTTTGGATTTCTTCTTCTATGCATATCAGTCCCACTAGTACCTTGTTGACACCATTTAATTCACCTATCATTGTTGTCCTCTGCCACTTATAATGGTTTCCCTTCATTGGCCATGGGGATGGGTGGGTCCCATCACACTCCATTTTTACTCTGACATGTGTGACTTTCATGCTCCTTAGATTTAATGGAGGACAATGAGAGAGATCAATGATTGTAATCTTTTTCATCCCCCATGACTCTTCAATCTTTAATGGAGGTGGGGTGGGTATGAAATATAGAATCCATTGGTTTCTAGTGCACATGGGGTCGTAGTGACCCATTGGATCTTGCCCCCTCCCATTGGTGGTTTTTAAAACCATCAAAAGACCCCCCCAAAACTATCCAACCTCCATTTTTGGTCTGATGCCCCTTCCCACATGGTTCCCACATAACCTATGATACTTACCACTCTACCACTGTGGCATGCCACCACAGACCTGCCACAATGGTAGTCCACATCACCCTTGATGTGACCATTTTGTTTATGTCTCATATGTCATAGTATGATGACATGGTAGGTCGAATAAACATACCTACATGGAACTTATGACACCAATGCTAATGTGTCAAATAACTTGTCATCTAACTCATCCTACCGGCATGACATGATGACATGGAACTTCTGACACCATACGATGACATGTCACTGTAATTTGATGTGGCTTTGTTGATACACACTTCCTATCGATGTGGCCTATAACAGGGTGTTGACATGTCACTGAGGTGGATTTTTGACATGACATTCAACTTTCTTAACGTTTGTATCTGACATTTAGCAATTTCAAATTGAATCTCACTGTAGGGACCTCTAGATGTCTAGATGCCAGGATTTCTAGGTATAAATCTAACATCCACACATATTCAATAGAAAATCAGTGTGAGGAACTCCATATTCCCAAATTCCTAGATACCTCTATCACATATTTGACATTCAACCTCTTTCAATGGGTCTTCACCTCGAGGGACTCCAAATTTCTAGATGTCACTTATGCTACCCAATTAGAATTTGATCCAATGAATAAGAGTTGGGAATTACTTGATATAATAGTCTCAATAAAAAAATGTTTCTACTCCCATTATTCATTTCATATCCGAGATCCATAATTTCACTAGATCCCACTCCTAAGGACCTTTGGATATCTAGATTTTTGAATGGTCTCGATTCTTCCTAAGAGGTTCTGTCATTCGACCTTTAGGTTCTAAGGTATGGTGTGTTGGAATAGGAGGTTATATATGACCCTACACTTTAATACCACATGTCCCATAGAGTTCCATTTGTCATACTGATATCATTGCTACGGAAATCCCCAAATTTTCACAAAAGTTCAAATTTTCAAAATTCCCAAAATTCAAAAATTTGAATTTTCTTCTTCCTTGTTCACTATGGAAGTTCTACAAATTAACTTATCATGGCCAATTTAGGCTTTATGAAATTGATTTAAACCCTTCACCATAAAATTTGACATTCGCACATTGATTTTCTCACTTATTTGAACTTCAAAAATTTAGAAAATGCTCCAAATTCCATCCCAATGGCTCTGCAATTTCTACAATTTTGGCCTAGCACTTGGCCAATATAGCCCAAGTGTTACAAACCAGGATTTGATACCATAAAATAATTTCCGCAACCCCAGGGTGAGGCCCACCACACAAAATTTCTCCCATGTTCCCGTAAGTAATGCTCCCAACCATGTAGTTGAGGCATGCTACTAACAAATTCTTCTCTGATAGTTTACTCAACCTAACTCATTAGGCTCTATAACCATTGTTGCACAACCTATCATGCATTCATTATAATTATGCTAACCACCAAGAAAAAAACCATGCAGATTTCATGTATAGGCATAACAAACATGTGAATCATTTCATAATGAAAGATGCAGTTAAATTATTAAACACAATGGAAGTAAAACAAATTATTTCATCAATTAAGCATTGAAAAACAAGGAAATTATCTTTTAATGAAGAACCAACTAGTTGTATAACTTTGAAGTTCCTCCTAGTCATCTATTTTGTTATTCCAATTCTCAATTGCAGGTCACCCCCAAGCCATGCCTATGACTCCACCAGGTCCAAGGTACTCTCACCAGTCCCACTAAGGTCTGGCAGCACACATAAATGAAAGACAAGGACACTGCTACCAACTCCAATAGTAGTTCCCCTCATAGCCTATAATTTCCCATATCCCACACCACCCAATGAAGTGTGCCCCATCACTGGTTCATATTCCTTCAACTATCCCATCACACGAGGGATACCAAGAAAAATAATCTTTTAGAAATGGATTCAAGAAATCAAGTAGAGATAAGATTATATGTGGATGAGAATATTTCTTCCATTTCAGTGTAGAAAGAGGTGAATTTGAATATCCTTCATCACAAGAAAGAGAAAGAGATGACAAAACTCTTTCATATCAAGATCCAGGTCAAGAAGACCAAGGTAGATTCTCTATTCAATTCTAGTTCACAAACCAATCTCATAGTAGCTTATATAGTCATGAATATTGGTTTGGAGGTTCATGATCTTCATAGCCCATATCCAATGGGGTGGGTAAACAAGCATGTAGATATCAAGGACACAAAATAGTGTAAGATCAAATTTGTTGTAAGTAACACTTTTATTGATCAAGTGGAGTTAGATGTAGTACCCCTTGACGTGTGTGGTGTAGTGTTTTGAAGCACCTACACGTATATGGGGTATGTGATCTTGTGCTGAGAGAAAACCAATATTTCCTAATTAAGGATGGGAAGTCTTACATCATCAATGCACATACAGGTAAATCAAATATCTCATTGTTAAGTCCCAACCAAGATAAAAAGTTGATTAGTTCAAGTGAGAAGTATGTTTTTCTTTTCTTATGAGAGAATAAATTGAGTGATGAATTGGTAAGAGTAAAGGAATCCCTAGAGGGATTATAATTTCCCCACTATAATCCCTAGTTTAATCAATGCATAATGTATATATGAATATGGCTATGGCCAAGCGATGTAATATGTGAATGTATTTTCTGAATTTAATAAATAAAATGTGATGTTAGCTGCTAGAGAATATGGAAAGAGATGGGGGATGAGTTATCCAAAAGAGAAGAGAGTTTCTAAGAGGGATCCAAGGGGGATATTAATTATGGTTATTAGTTCATCCCATTCCCCTGAATTTTATTATCATTGGGGATAGATTTTGTTTTCCATTTGAGTGTATGAGATCCCAATCATTAAAACCATGTAAGAGGGTGGGTGTGAGAGTCATATATCATAGTTATTGGAAGCATGGGGGCTACAATACAATTAAAATTGGGTAGAGTGAGAAGTCAACTATGTTGGAAAGTAGAGGAAATTCATATGCAGAGAATAGGTAGTTTTTTCACATTAAGATTTTTGCATTATCAGTGGGTAAGAGTAAGGGAAAAGAGAATTGGAGGTAGAACAAGGAGTATGGGAAAATTATGGAGCATGATAGAGAATTTTTTGAGTGTTATGGAGCTAAGGATTGAAGAACAAGGATTTCAATCTTGAAGAGTGAACTCTTGTGTGAGTTGCATTGTAACAACAAGTGTTGTTGTTGTTTTCCTCATAGTTTCCTTAGAGTGAGTTCCCTTGAGATCCAAATAGGGAGATTCCTAGTTACATGTGCTAGAGAGACCCTGATAAACAAATGAGACACATGATGGAATGGGAGTAGTGAAAGGGTAAATTCCTTTCATTGGGCAGGTAAAGAGGAATAGAGTTGGAGGAAATTCTACATAGCTAATAGAGAATACCAGTGGGTTGTGGAATTTTTATCCATGAGTGGACTGTGAGAGGAACCCTTCTCTTATGGATTCCTAGCCCCAACTCAGGGGGGAATTGTTTTTGATATTTGTAACAACAAGTCTATGGTTGGGTGGAATGTCCTTCTGAAGCAACTAGTTGCACAAACGTTTTTAAAAAGATAAGTGTTTATCCATTTTTTTTTATTTTTCTTATGATTTCTATTGCTATATTTTTACCCTGTGTATGATAATGGTTTTTATATGTTGTTGTAGATAATTATTTGGATGCATTATGTTATTTTAGAAATTTTTATATACATTTAATTATGGGTATCAAAATCTAGTTGAATATGTGTTTTATTCGTAGCTGGTAAGCTACAAGAATTAATTAAAAAAATAAAATTTCAAATTTATGTGTATTTTCTATAAGAAATGTTTCTTGGTTAAGCTGGGGGATGATACTGGGATGTCATAAAAAAAAATATAGTTGGAGGAGTTGGTGTAGGAATATAGAGGAGTGTTCTAGGAGCCTTAAGGACTACAACCTAGGAGGGAAGTTGAGCATGAGATGCAATTGTTTCCTAAATCCTCATTAACAAATATTGGTTTTTATAGAAAGTGTATTATGGAAGAAGACACTACAAGGAGAACACATTCTAGAGGATTTTATGAAATCTCCCCCAAAAGTATATCCCTTCTATGTTTATAATGGAGGTTTCATGGAGGTGAGTAGTTGAAGGTTTTTGTAAAGGTTTTTTTATCAGTGTCCCTCTAAGGTACATACACACTAGTTCTCACATAAAAATAAAGCACCAATGCTTCAATGTTCAAAAGCATCATCATACATTATAACAAAAGTATCATGCACCTAATAAAGTGCATTAGTATCATTGAACATTATGCACTAGTGCACATTTATGTCATTAGGCACACCATTATAGGGTAAATAATTTTATTTTTTACCAAACAAATTTTCATTGTTTCAGTTCATCCTATGGTTCCAAACTCTAAATAAAACACCATTTCTCACCCTCCCTCCAAATATGCCCTATTTTAGGTGCTCTACAACAACTTTGATAGCTCCATCGGTCGATTCCACACATTTTTGAATTTTTGAAATTTCCATGAATTTTCATTTCCTCATGATGGTGAAACAGTGCCACCTCGGGACATAAGAGGCTAGGTAAATTGTTTGTTACATTTGTATTTACATTTTCATCCAATTAAAATTAAATTTAGATTGAAATTTCAATTGTTTTCCAATTCCGTACAGTGTGCTTGAATTCTTCAACTCTCCCCAAAGTGGTGCATAATGTCTTAAATTCACAATAATCACTACCTGTGGTGCGTCTAATATAAACATATGCACTAGTGTCATTCAAGGAAGATCATCGTGATAAATTTTAGAAATAAATTGGCGATTCCCCCCTGCATCGATACATTTGACTTAACTATGTTCATCACTAAATTAAAGATATATAAAATTTAACATAGAGATGTAACCATTTTGACCAAATGCACCGGTGTTATTTATAGAGCTACATCGATACAAATATTGACTGACTTGGCATAGCAAGGCATCTCATTAGATTCCCTATTCCTCATGATCTATACTTTACAATTGACTACTAAACAAAACACCGGTGCACCAATATCATAGTAGCACCAATGCATTAATAGTAACACATCACACTACTTCATTTGATACCCATATGTCCAACAAACGCAATGGTTTTCTAAAGAGAATGACACTAGGTTTATTTTTTCATAATCTAATACGTGTCGATGCAACGATAACCATGGAGCACCATTGCATAAAAACTAAAAGTACACACCACGATAGGTTTGAAAAATAATCATCATGTTTCATCTTATATAAGGCCCCATATTCTTTGTGTTAGTAAGATAACACACCACTAGACTCTCATGTCAGTGCCATTGTAAAACTGGCGCATCAATTCCTTAATTTTAACAAAGTGCACCAGTAATTTTGCACACCATAAATTTTAGCATTGCGGTGCATCGCATGCCAAGGTGTTTGATTAGATACCCCATTACCAATTCTCTATACAACCCAGTGTATCACGAACATAATTCCAGTGCTACAATAACATGGTAGTACCGGTGCATTCATATCAATTAAATTGTGACATAGCATGCTCATTCTTGGGATAATAAAGAATATCCCTAATATCACTAAATATTGAAAAACCACTCTAAAATTATTTTGTTTACCCCCCTCCCATTACATATGTACAATTTTAAAACCCCATATTTTTACCAGATATCCTAGGTATCCATTTTTTTATGTCATTTTTAATACCCCTTCTTATTTCTATCATTAGTATGAAAACATCATGGAACTCTTATATGCTCGCAAATCAAAAGTCACAAAGGTAATTCAAAAATAAGAAAACAATGGGTGTGCCATCTAAGTTTATGTTCAATCTTAAGTTGGAGTACTGATATATCTTCATGAGTCATCCAAATCATTAAAATCCATGTGTTTTTTGACCTAGGAGGGTGGTAAACCTTTGTCCATGACTTGCAAATAGGTTTCCTAGTGGGTAGCCATAGGTTTATCACCAAGTGGCATACTCAGGGGATTGCAAGAACACATGAGACAAATAGTGAGAGATCCCTCGTATTTCATCATCTTGGGTGTAGCTTACTATAATTTATCATTCATACCTTGACTTGCCTTATTGGTGGATTTTATCACCACCATTTAAGACATTTGGAAGGCACCTTCAACCCTTATGGATTGCTTGTGATTTTTTCCATGTCTTAGAAATGTGCTTTTTACTTTCTCTTGCATCAAGAAACTTGTCCCCAAAACCATATTTTGTCACCACTAGAAAAATATTTGAAAATCACATTGTTCTCCACCAGAGTAATCACATTATTACCTCCATTGTAAACATTATTTTGGAGACATATAAACCTCTCACACTTCTTTAAAAACATCTATTTAATTGTAACTATAACCAACAATCACTACTAGATTTCGTTATGAATTATGACCATCATTAGTGTTGTGAGAAGGACATCAGAAATATGTATATTTCAACATTATTAACTATTGTATTGGTATTCCTACATCATTTTAGAGGCATGAATGAAAAGTTTGTCTATCGATGCTCTATCAGGCCATGTGGCAACTTCTTCATGAACTCTTTTTTTATTTATGGATGTTATACTTCCAAAGTATCCAATTACATGAACCAAGTACTTATTCATTTTCTCTCTACAATTTATTATTCCATTCACCTTGGCTCATAAACCCATGAACCACCACTTCATTTAGTGCCTTTAGTTTTTCGTCACAATGTTACAAACTTCAATCCATCAATGCACAAGATACATTTCTATTCTTATAAGATTGTCAATTGACCAAGAAACCCACACATGAATTCTCATCATTTTGTTTGTTTCCCATCAATAAATGTATCTCTGGCCTCTACGATACATTTTCTAAATGAAGATTGCGATGTCAAACAAAGCCTCATATCTTGTGCATGAACTTGGCACTATTTATAACAATAAATTAATCTCATTGCATACCATAATGTATCTCACACATACTTCCATGCAACATTATTCATGTAGTCATTATGAATACTCTACATGTCTCTCTCAAGCACCACCCAAGCTTATCTCACTGCATATTGAAGATAAACTTTCCCTCTTCACATGTCATGTATCCTAAGTC
>JASDQU010371824.1:20208-31146 GCA_032191745.1 Picea mariana | reverse complement strand
GATATAACACAAAATAAGTTTTTTCTTGCATATGAGGTTTCTTTGTTTTTATATGAATTCTTTGTTTTCTTCTCAATGTGTTTTACTGCATTTATGTGTATATTCTATGAATACTTGCAATTATGTTTCAATTGCATGATTAGATAGAGTTTACTATTTCTTTGTGGGTTTGTTGGGTGTTCTGGGTTCTTAGAGTTGTGCAAAGAGTGCACTTGAACTCTGTTTTGAGTTCATAGAAGAGCGTGTCATTGGGCACACCATGACCATTCTCAAATCCAAAAGCAGGACCAGATTTTTTGAATACTCTTTGGGTCTAGTTCTAGAGAAATCACAAAAATTCAGAGTTGTTGAATACTCTGAAATCTTTGCAAGGAGTTCATTGAGCCTGTGCAAGGAGTGCACAGTGCCTACATATTTCTGAAGTGTTGGAGAAATCTAGAGAGAGGTGAACCAAAGTTACTGAACACTCTGGAGGAGAGGCTCTTTCAAACAGTTCCAGAAGTCAAGAACATTTTCAGGTTTAGAATCGCAAGGAGTGCGCCCGGGGTTGAGTGGTTTTAAGTTCACAAAATCTTAGGAGAAATACTGTTTCCAGAACACAGATAGGGACCAATGAATTTGTCTATGAAGAATAATAGTATGAAGGTTCAAGCCCTTCAAAATCCTCAAAGGAGTCAAAATATCAGAAGAGATAACAACTACAAGAGTTGGGTAGGAGGGACTTAGAGAAACCTCTAAGTCTGAGAATTGGAGGTGTTCAGGGGAGGCACCCGAGGGTTGAATCACATGAAAGGAGTCAAAGATCAGGTGGAAAATCATCATAGAGAATGCAGACAAAATCCACATCCTTTGAATTTAGTTTCCAAACATCCAAAGTTTGGAGGAGAGTGTGGATAGTAGCATGGAGGAGGAGCTACATGCATCGTTTGATCAAATTTCATGAGAGATCTAGACCATCAGATCTACATACAGACAAGAGGATAAGAATGCATAGAGGGGGGACAGATCCCTTCTGTAGGATCTAATCATGGAGAATGGACAATTGTCAGATCGGGAGAAGGTGCACGAGATATAACACTGGAAGTCCTTTGGACTTTGTGACTTCAAAGATCTACCAGTGTAGAGTGTACATGAGAGAAGACTCCCAAATTTGTGGGGAGCCGAAGTGGATTTGAACCATCCATTCCCAGGACACGTTTCAATGGATCCTGAACTACGGAGGAAACAAAGGTAAGGTTTGTATAGCACTTTCCGAACCTCCCAAAGCCAGAGAAGATCCCAACTGTTGGCGTTGGAGGACAGGAGTCAGCATATCATGAGGTCCATAGATTTAGCAATATAGGAGCACATTGTGTTGGAGTAGGAAGAATCATAGAAGCTCGGAGCAGCAGAGCCCATCCCCACTGTCGATCTCGGTGGAAAGGTGTCACTGAATCCTACACCCTAGAGGAAAGACACTCTGAGGAAACGTTGATAGTGTGGGACGAAACCATCTGAAGTCCCAAATGACAAAACTAATGGTGACCATCTATTCATAGGAAACGTGTCAGCAGATCCAGAGATATGGTGGGTTGGCACTCTGGAGGAGTTGGGGTGCAGAGTTGTGCAAACACCCATAGTTTCGAGGAGACGGAGCTCATATCCACCATCTGGTTAAGTGGATAGGTGTCAGTGGATCCATAATTCTGGGGAGAAGGAACTTCAGGAGGAGGTCAAGGCTTATGCGCACATGGAGAAAATTTTCAAAGGCTAGATTTGATCATTGCCATCGATCGACGAGGACACATGGCGCATGATCTCTTACTCTAGAGGAATTGGATAGGGGGTGTATGAAATTTCCTAGACTCCTGAAGCACGAGAGTCCTAGAGAAAATCCTCATTCATTGGAAGGGGACCGGTGTCATCAGATCCTATGATCTAGAGGTTTGGCACCCCAAAAGATTGGAAACTTAGGTTGTTCAAGGTTGAGGACTCTCAAAGGATGGAGTCACTCACAGTCATTGATTGGAGAAGGACGCGTGTCACTAGATATCGTCAGTATGGAGGTCTAGCACTCCGGAGGGTTTGCGAAGTGGAGCAGTTTGGGAGAGAAATTGTTGGAACCTGAAGAAAATATGGGATTTTGAGAGTTTAGGGCACGTGTCAAGTGATCTGACACTCTGGAAGGTTGACACTCTGGTGGTTCCTGGGTGTTAGTGTCCCAGAAATCCTGAAGCCTAGGATCCTGAAGAGGATCATGACCATTGGTGACTGAAAATCGGAGATCCATTGATCTGGGGTGTGGTCATTCAATGGATCGACACTCTAAGAGAACTATAGTGTTGAGAATTTAAAACACCCAGAGCCCAAAGCTCCGGAGTGCAAGTTTAAGTGCATCATGGCTTGGCACTCGGTCACATCCCTTAGTCACATGCTGTTGCCACTGAAGGAAAAGGGGTTGAGGTATGAAATTTGAATTTGATTTATAAAGGAAAGGGGATTAGAGAAGAGGCCTGGAGGGTTCATATTTGTATGGACCTACACATAGGGAGAGATCAAATCCTATGGTAAGTAATTTTGGGGGCTCAACAGGGCCCGAAGAGTTGATTCAACTTGGGTTTTGAACGATCCTTAGACAGGGAGGTCGAGTGGATCCCGGGAGTGGGAGGGGGTTTGCATCAAGTGATATTAGAACTAGAATTTAGCTCAGTCATAGGAAGAAAATGGCTACTAAAGGCCATGGATGAGGTCGAGGAGAAGACTACCAATAACTAAACAAAGAATAGGTGGATAAAGAGCTCGGAGAGATTAGAGAGGATCTCAATAGACTGAAACTGAAGATGCAACAGGAGGCATGGGTATGTTGGAGGTACGAATGGCGCATGAAGCAAAAGGAGAAGTGGCCAGTCCAATAGTTGGTTTCCAAGAGGCAGCGCCAAATGTTGAGGAGGTGGCTAAGGTAGGTTGAAAACCTCAGTGACACGGAGGAGGAGACGGTTTACATTTGTGAACCAGAGGTTGGAAGGAACCTCAGTGATGAGAAAGAGAGATTAACTAAGGATCTCATAGAATTTCAGGAGGGCATAGGTGAACTTCTAGATTTCCAGGTGGGTAATAAGAAGAGATGATTTGAAGATCTCATATACTTCTAGGAGGGTAGGAGTGAAACATCAGGTTGTTAGGTGGGCAAGGAGGATGAGGTAAGACTATATGAAAGTCTTGGGAACTCGAAGATGAGTTCATATTAGAAATGATAGTTGGCAGGAGAAGAAGAAGAGGCTGAAGTGAAGACTCATGAGCATGAGATTTCATGTGGGGTTGCAGACCACATGAATGAAGATGAACAGAAGTTACATACTTCGGCCCTGAAAGAGGAGGATCATAAGTGCATTCTGATCATTGGAGAAATCAGTATATTCCTGCCAAGCAGCCCAGTAGAGGACCGTGCACATGTTGAAGGTACAACAAAGGAGAGATAGCCAACCAAACTGTTAAAGAGGAGATTGAGAATACATTAAAATATTCACAGGATATAGGAGAAGAAGAAGAGCATTCAATATAATTACTCATTTTTTTTAGCCAGGGAGATGAACAGGGGGTGAATGCAGAATTTGAACCTGCAATAGAGGATAGAACAACAAACAACATGGATTTAGTTGATCCGTATGAAGAATTGAAGTCCATGGAAGAAAGGGTAATGGTGCAGAGCCAAAACATCCAACAAGTTAAGTTGGAATTATATGATGAAGAGGATATGCAACAAAGCATACTACATAGGAGGAGCCAGCCATTAGAGCAACTAGACAAAGTGATCGTAGAGATAAGGAAGTTGATTCTGAAGTCAAAAAAACATGCCGCTAGCAGCAGAGAGAGGTGAAATAGAGGAGAGCTATCTGCAATAAGGCAACAACAAAAACAACAAAGAAGAGGAGAAAATGGGAAGCTCCACATCAAATTTTGGGACCCAAGAGGATCTCAACAACAACAATAGGGGAGCCATGAGCAAGAGATCATGATGTTTTCAACAAGGGAGTATGATGCAGGATCATCACTCCACCTCATCAAGCGCCATCAAGCCAATGCATCATGCACTAGGAGGAATGAACTCCAAGGAAAGAGAGGCGCCAACCCTCTCATTTTTCCCAATTTAAAAATTTTAATGTAATTAAATGTAATTTAAGTCTGTGAGGCTTAAGGAAATCAGTGGAGATGTCTTTGTACATGCTGAGTTATTGTAATAGATAGAGTCGCCTTTAATAGCTAACAGCTAGATAGGCTTAGCTCTAGTTTGGAATAGTTATCTGTTGAATGCAAGTGAATGCAATTCAATACGAGTAGGTAGCTGGAGGGAAGGCTTGAGGAGCCCCTCTTTTGTAAAGATATCTTGTATCAAAAATTCATTGGGATTAGGAAGATGAGTTGTTGAGGAGCGAGTTGAGCTTTAGAGAAAGCTCAAGAAAGGAGAAGTGTTGAGACTCTGTTGTAGTCCATCCCTTGTAAATATTTGTATAGATACATTAAGATATAATACAAAAACATTTTTTTCCTACATATGAGGTTTCTATTTTTTTATATGAATTCTCTGTTTTCTTCTAAATGTGTTTTACTGCTTTTATGTGTATATGATGTGGATACTTGCAATTATGTTTCAATTGCAGGATTAGATAGAATTTACTATCCGTTTGTGGGTTTGTTGGGTGTTCTGGGCTCTTAGAGTTGTACAAGGAGTGCACTTGAACTTTGTTTTGAGTTCATAGAAGAGATTTTCAGGTGGGCACACAAGGACCATTCTCAAATCCATAAGGATGATTAGAGTTATTGAATACTATGTGGGTCTAGTGTTAGAGAAAGCAAAGAAATTTAGAGTTGTTGAATACTCTGAAAGCTCTGCAAGGAGTGCATTAAGACTGTGCAAGGAGTGCAAGTGCCTACATCTTTCTGAAGTGTTGGAGAAATCCAGACAGAGGAGAACTAGATTTACTGAGCACTCTGTAGGAGAGGCTCTTCCAAATAGTTGCAGAATTCAAGAACCTTTTTAGGTTCAGAAGCACAATGAGTGCGCCTGGGGTTGAGTGGTTTTAAGTTCAAAACATCTCAGGAGAAAAAGATTTTACAGAACGTAGAAAGGGACCAAGGAATTTGCCTGTGAAGAACAATAGTACGAAGGGCCAAGCCCTTCAAAATCATCAAAGGAGTCAAATGATCAGAAGAGATAACAACTACAAGAGTTGCGTAGGAGGGACTTACAAAACCCTGTAAGTCTGAGAGTTGGAGGTGTTAAGAGGAGGCATCTGAGGGCTGAATCTCCTCAAAGGAGTCAAATATAAGGAGGGAAAGTGTCGTAGAGAACACATACAAAAGCCACAACCTTTGAATTTGTTTTCCAAACATCCCAAGTTTGGAGGAGATCATGGATAGTAGTGTGGAGGAGGAGCTACACACATCATTGGATGAAATTTCTTGAGAGATATGGACTGTCATATCTACGTCCAGACAGGAAGAGAAGAACACATAGAGGGGGGACAGATCCCTATCATAGGATATGAGCAAGAAGAATCGATAGTCATCATATCAGGAGAAGGTGCATGAGGTATAACCATGGAAGTCCTTCAGACTTCGTGACTTTGAAGATCTTCGAGTGTAGAGTGTACAGGAGAGTAGAATCCTGAATTTGTGGGGATCTGAAGTGGATCTGAACCATACATTCCCTAGAGGCATGTCAGTGGATCCTGAACTCTAGAGGAGAGGTACTCCAAAAGAAACAAATGTAAGGTGTGTATAGAACTTGTCGAAGCTCCCGAAGCTGAAAAAGATCCCAACCGTTAGCACTGGAGGACAGGTGTCAATAGATCATGAGGTCTAGAGATTTAGCACTCTAGGAGCACACAGTGTTGGAGTAGGAAGAATCGTCAAAGCCCAAAGCAGTGGAGCCCATCTCCACCGTTGATCTCGATGGATAGGTGTCACTGGATCTTGTGACCCAGAGGACAGACACTCTGGGGAAAAGTTGATAGCATGGTGTGAAAACATCTAAAGGCCCAAATGCCTAAACTCATCGTGACCTTCCGTTCATAGAACACATGTCAATGGATTCAAAGATTCAGTGGGTTGACACTCCAGAGGAGTTGGGGTGCAGAGTTGCGCAAACACCCAAAGTTCCGAGGAGCTGGAGCTCATCGCCATTGTCTGGTTAAGTGGACAGATGTCAATGGATCTGGAAGTTCAGGGAGAATGAACTCTAGGAGAAAGTCAAGGCTTATGCACACATGGAGAAAACCGCTGAAGGCCAGAGTTGATCATTTTCATCAATCGATGAGGACAAGTGGTGCCTGATCTCTTACTCTAGAGGATAAGTACTTTGGAGGAACTGGAGAGGGGGTGTATGAAATCTCTTGGACTCCCAAAGAACTGGAGTCCCAAATCAAATCCTTGTCATTCATTGGCAGGGGACCGTTGTCATTAGATCCTGTGATCCATAGGTTTGGCACTCCTGAAGATTGGAGACTTAGGTTGTTCAAGGTTGAGGACTCCCAAAGGCCAAAAGGCTAGAGTCACTCTCAATAGTTGATTGGAGAAGGATGCGTGTCACCAGATCTCATCACTCTGAAGGGTTTGTGAAGTGGAACAGTTTGGGTGAGAAATTGCCGGAGCCCAAAGAAAATAAGGGCCGGTGACAGTTGAGGACATGCGTAAATATATCTGACACTCCAGAAGGTTGACACTCCGATGGTCCATGGGTGTTAGTGTCCCAGAAATCCCAAATCTTGGGATCCCGAAGAGGATCATGACCATTAGAGACTGAAAAATGGAGAGTCGTTGATCCGGGGTGTCGACATTCAGAGGATTGGAACTCCGGGAGAACTGTAGTGTTGAAAATTTAAAAAGCTCATAACCCAAAGCTCTAGAGCGCTAGTTTAAGTTCTCATTGGCTTGGCGCTCGGTCACAACCCTTGATCACATGTTGTTGGATTCAGAGGAAAAGGGGCTGAGGTATGAAATTTGAATTTGATTTATAAATAAAAGGGGCTTAGAGAAGAGGCCCACAGGGTTCGGATTTTTACAGAATTGCACATAGGGAGAGATAAAATCCTATGGTAAGTAATTTTGGGTGCTCAGCAGGGCTCGAAGAGCTGATTCATCTCTGGTTTTGAATGATCCTTAGACCACGAGGTCGAGTAGACCTCGGGAGTTGGAGGGGATCTGCATCAGTCTCTCCATCAATATTGAGTTTTAATCACTCTTTTTCTTTGTATATTCTTAGGCCTGGTAGTTTATGGATAAAAGATACTTTGTTATTTTGTATACTTGGTATTAAGTTGCATCCTTAAGAGCAGAGTGGGCCTCTTCTAATATAGATTTTGATCTGATTAGTGAGAATTTTATTTACAGTAAAAAGTGAGTATGTCACAAATTTTACACATGTAACATTAATTGATAAAGAATTTTAATGGGTTCGTTTTTAAATTCCATTATTATCAAACATTCATCAGTTGTTATTTCATGTTACTTGAATAAAATATTGGTAATGTCGATTTTGATAGCTCTCATAATTCATACTTATTTGTTTCAAAAATTTTAAAACTTACCTCTTGGGTTGGTTGCTTGTAATCAATGGGATTGACAAATTCAATGACACCAAATGATTTCCCTGTCAAAGAAATAATGACTTGAGAAAACTCAGAACTTTTCTTAATTCCACTATAACTTATTTCTAAAAATGAGATGAAGCATATGGAAATATTATCGTTGGATGGAACTAGGAATTACCCCTTTCAAATTTATCATGGTTTATATTAACACCAATTATCCGATATTCCCCCTTTAATTTTGTACCTTGTGCTACCTGTCCATTAAAACAAGAAGGCAGATTCTACGGGATTGAATACTAAGAAGGAAATAAAAATACCTTGCATGTGTAGAACCTTTTCAATTCAAAATCACATAAATGTTAAATCCATTTGTTCTTAAGTTCTTATAGCTAAACCTAATGCTCCAAGGAAAAAATGGACAACAATTGATCCTTTATCAACATTAGTTATTTTCCAAGCAGCGCTGAAACCTATAGCAAACAAAATCCACTTGTACATTTTATTTACAACTTCAACAAAAACATACACATTTCATAATTTCAAAAATGAATTTCTAATACTAAGTGGACTCTATAAATTTGAATGCTTCAAAAAGGAAAGGATATAATCCTCAAATTAGACTATTATGTTTCTATTAAGATGTAACTAAGGTTCTTTGAAGCAACCATTTGTTATGGATCTCATCTCATTTTGACTATTGTCATCTTGATATTTCAACTTTCTTAAGTATGATTTTCTAAAATGTGACGTTATGATGTTCCACTCCATTTCCTTTTAAATCTTCAGGTTTACCTCATGGTAATGTTTAAAAACCATTTTTCTTCAATAATTGGTACTTAAAAAAAATTGGTACTTAAAAAAAAGAGAGAAATGGATGAAAAAAAGACAAATTAAGGAATAGAAAAAATGTGTTTTTCCAACCTCCAAGCATGGGAACTATACATACATGGATTTTCAAATGATGTAAAAAGTGTAGTATATTAATTTAAACTACCTCAAAATATGACCAAAGTGATAAGATATTGAATGGAGACCGTTAAAAGAATTGGAGAGGAGTAGAAGGAATACACATGAAAAAGGGTTTTAGAACTCTTCTGAATTAAAGCCTAACAAGTGGTTTTTTCACAATTATATTAAGCATCTTTACCATTAAGATAATAAAATCACAGGGAAAAGTTCAATGTTGACTAAAAAGGAAACTAATTATCTGAAAACATTACTTGCCATAATTTCTCATGACCATTTTTCAAATTCTTTCTCTTTTAATTTCAAACATCCTTATTATCAGTGGATCATGGAATTCTTACATCATTGACCAGAACAATAACTGGCCATTTTTTTATTTTTTTATTTCGGGAATCTTTGGGAGAAACATGATAACATGAAACCCAAAAGGAACACTAACCCTATTCCATAACATAGATATTTACTAAATTTTTTCAAAATCATTATTCAAATTATTATGTCCTTGAGACATCCTAGAACGCTTCCTTTAGTTATTTTATTGCATCTTTACAATTACAGTATTCGTGATTTCAAAATTCAAAGAACATTAATTTTCATTGAATAACAATAAGCCGCATGCTAACTAATTCTTACTTGTTTTTTTCCACGAGAAAAAATTACTCTTTATATTCAAAAAGGATATAAATGTATACAATACGGAGATCGAAAAATCAACCACAGATCAAAACAATTCCACCTCTACTTGGGTCAATTTTGTCTATGGTCCCACAACTACATCGATTAATGCCAAAGTTCTGGAATATACTAAAATGAAAAACTTTCAAAGATTTATCTTATATGAATTGCCTTTATGACCGTCCATCCAAAAAGAATAGAGAATTTGATTTGGGGTAATGTGGAGAGCTTTTTTTGAGAGTGTGTCTGCTTCGTTATTTGCTTCCCAGAAGATATGCTGGAAGGTAAGATTTCTGAAGAGAAGAGTTGCGTCTTTTGTCCGTTCCTTCCAGTTGTTGAGGGCTGCCACTTGGAAATCTGCCTCGCCTTTCAACCAGTCGATAATGAGCTTGGATTCACCGAGGAGCAGTAAATTATCTGTGTGTCTATGAGCCAATATCAACGAGGTCCAAGCTCCAATGAGCTCCACCTTGGTGTTGGAACCCGGTCTGCAATTTATCATCCAGCTAATACTCAAGTGGGCATTTAAGATCAATTTCCCCCCTGCGCCACATAGATCGCCTCCCTGTTGGGAGGCCCCATCAAACCAGGCTGTCGCTCTGACTAGTGGAATGTGTTGAGGCTACCGAAGAGGTTTCTTCTGTAAGTTTTTAGCAGAAAAATTGATTTCAAAAACGATGAAGGATGTAATGTGTTGAGGAGAGGGCGACTTATCGGTGAAGATGTAGGCATTTCAGGACAACCAGACTTGCCAACAAATGTGGAGTGGAAGCATATGGTGACTGTTGGAATTATGGATCCAGTTTTTAAAACAAGAAATAATACTTGTACCAGTCCAATGATTTGGTATTTTTAAAGCTGCCGATGTTGATGTCCACAGGTTCTTGGTGTAAGCGCAAAACACGAAGACATGGAGGGAGGAGTCGGCGTCTTGAGCACATAGGGCGCATCTACTTGGACCTTCCCAGCCGCGCCGTTGGAGCTGGTCCCAGAAGAGTAACTTCTGTTCCAGCATGAGCCAAGTATGCAACTTGTATTTTAATGGGCAGGTGTCTTTCCAAAGCCTCTGTCTCCACGATGGAATCGATGGGTTCCAAGATAAAGTTTCCAGTGCGTTATATACGTTTTTTGTTGTTACTCTGCCCGATCCATCGCCCCCGATCCAGAGGAGAGTGTCCGCCTTCTTCTTCAGGTAAATGCCAGCTGATGTGAGAGTCTGTGTGTATTGGTCCCATTCTGTCCGATGTTCCGGCTGTAGATGCAAATCTGTTCCACTTAACCAGGTGTAGCCGAGAGATCCAGGAATAGAAGCAGTGTAAAATTGATGTAAAAAAGTGAGATTTTTGCTACTGATCTGAGCTCGAAGTGGCGAGGATAGGTAAGCCTGCTTGCCAAGATCCAGTATACTATCCCGTCCGACTTAAATTAATCGACTGTCCCCTGGATCCCATGAGAGCCATTTTAGAATTATTGGGAGCGTGGCAGAGAGCTTTTTCCACATATGTGAACCGGAACTTGGATGTGCTTCCGCGAATCTGCACCATAAGTGTACCGGCAACTGATGAAGGTATTTGGCTCTGATGACAGAGCTCCAAATGCCAGGGGTAGATAGTAATCTCCAGAAGGTATTTGTCGAGAGGGCCCATTGAAACATAGGCAGATGCTTGAGGCCCCAGCCTCCCAGCGATTTTGGCTTCGAGAGATCCTCCCACTTGCAGAGGTGATAGCC
>JASDQU010371824.1:3433-13907 GCA_032191745.1 Picea mariana | reverse complement strand
TGTGTGTGTGTGTGTGTAACAATATTTGTATTTGAATTGAAGACATTGATGATGAGAGAGATGACATTAACAGTGATAGGTCGAGATGAGCTCATTCATGCATGAGTGTGAGGTTAGGGAGAGGGAGAGGGAGCAGTTCCCTTGACCTATTTCACAGCCAACACATGCCCTTTTGATGGATGTTGGCATACTTAATTTTATGAGGAGGGTACATCGCTCAAGGGGGGATATTTTTTGTTACAATATTTGATCCGTTGTTGAGCTCATGGATGACTGGGGTTAAGGGTCAGTCCCGATCTATGTTAACATCCCACAGAGGAAAATGCTTGTTTTATCACTAGGTTTTCTAGGAGGGGGGAGGATTTCCCCCAATTCCATGAGCTAGCATATGGTGTTGCAGATGAGACGTAGTAGGAATATGTTTAGAGATATATCCATCTGAAGTTTCATTCCTCTACGGAGTTCTAGGTTCCTAGTGGTAAACTGCAGATACATTCATTTGGTAGAGAGAAGGTTAGGTTCCTGTGTCTTATTCTCTTGGGGCTATAACAATATATATATATATATATATATATGATGGGAAGTACATTATTTTTTATTTTTTATATTATGTATATAGTTCAGTGCATAGGGAATGATTTATTAGATGGTATGATATTTTTTTGAGATAGTTTTGTTTTGCATTAGATGATTGTCATGTCATTTTACATGGGATGATATTCTTTCCATTAGTGTTAGATTTATTTACACTATTTTTTGAGAGGGTTAGTTCCACTCTACCAATAGTACCCCTCTTTCCTGATAGACCTATGTTTGATGTGCATATGCCCATGTGGGGGAAATTATTTCCTAGGAAGGGCCAATTTGAGTTTCCCATTACTATGGCAGGGTTTTATATGATTTATTGGCTAGTGAGGACAATCATGTACTTAATATTGTATAGTACCCATACACGAGGTTGGATTGGAGAGGATATCCAAACATCTGATCTACAATTGTTAATCCACAAGAAGAGAGAGGCAATATTATCATTATATTTTGATAAATCTAGTTTCATATTTTTATGTTTTATTTAATGAACATGTAATTTATTGCAACATTTTGTTTCAATTATCCTATTATTATTGTCTATTGTTTTGTATATATTGACAGATATGTTTTGGATGAGCCCCCCAGATAGGATGAGGTGATGGAGGAGGTAGAGGACTAGCCTCAAGTATATAGAACCCACATTCCACACAAACTGGATCAAAGAGTTCAGATAGAGGTGGCAAATCGATTATGTGGTGCCATGACTAGTCACAAAGTGGTACCTGAACTAGTTAGATACATATTATAGGTAAAATACCTCTCTACAATATGAAGGATTATTCCTCGTGACATGAAGTTGTTCATGCTTCATATTATTAGTGTCATCAACCTCATTTAGAGGTTTCAGGGTCCTTCTCATAATCTTACTCCATCTGGCTCATCAGCAAACCCATCCACATCCTCTACTCCATGTTACACACCAAAATGTCACGCTTAGGTGTCACATCCTGTACACACCTTAAGTTTCACAAAGTGTCGTATGCACCTTACTAAGTGTTGCATGCACCTTACTAAGTGTCGCATTCACTTTGAAAAGTGTCATGTGCACCTTATTAAGTGTTGCATGCATGTTTTTTAGTGTCATAAGTATTGACACCATGACTACATTTTGGTTGTGCTCCCTAAGCCACGGTGAATTAGAAATCATTGAGAAAATGTCGAAACCTACCCACTTTCCCAAAATTTTAAGCCTTTTTTTACCACTAATTCCCCCCTACCCATGCATAGGGGCCGTTAACACTCCCTAATGAATTGTGGGGAAGCGTTACTAATTCTCCGTGGCTAGTTATGGAAGAGAGTTAGTGTAGTTAGATCAATTCCACCTTTTTCTAAGGGAAAATCCCAAAATTCTTTGGTATGGTTATGGTAAAAATATGACTCATACACTCAAGTCATCCACATTCCCTCCATTTTGGGTAGCTAAATATTAACCTAAGGAGATAAATACTCAACCATTCCCTTGAAATGTTATGGTGGTTAAATCTCTCTAGTGTTATATAAACAAGGCCATTCATGGGAAAGTAGGAGGGAATCCATCGAAGCATCACCATTTTGATCTCAAGAAATTCATGCAAGGGCTAGAATAGAGAGATTGGAGAATATTTCCGCAGTGTCAGAATGTGATTTGTAAGTCCCTTCTTTTGAATTTCCATTTAATATCAAGTGGGCCCATTCCTTTCATTATGTTTCTCATGATAGTGTCAATTCTTAAGTCAAATTGAGTATAGATAGATTTAGTTATTACCTAAAAAGATATAGTAGAAGTAGAAAGGTTTCGTTGCTTCTTGTTTTGCAGGTCTCTTTGGTCGTCGAAGGAATTGGAGCAACGAAGTAAAAGGATGAAGCAACGAGGATAAACTTAGCAAAACAAAATGAGTCTCCCTCCTTATATCTATATGTTAATGAAATAGATCTAAAAGGAAGTAGTAAGCATTTGTTTACTTCTATATTTGGACCAAAGAAAGGGTATTGGTCCAAAGGGGAGTTTATCCTATCCGAGAGGTGAAATTTCTCACAACAAAAAAATGGTGACTCCATTTTGAAACGAATTTGACTAGTATTCCCTTGGTTCATATAGTTCTTGTTGAGTCTTGTTTGTGATTTGATATTGTTTGATTCTTGATTTTTGACTATTCCACTTCCCTCTACTTCATCAAGAAGTTTATAGAGTCATTCACCTGGTCTATGTTGAGTCTAGGCAACATTTTGTATTTTTTTCATCACTTCCAGGCATCAATGCTCCCCAGAGTGTCCCACGGAGCGTTGTTAACTCTCCCTGATGTAAATGTGTTGAACCTGAACATAATAGATCTATCTAAACAATAATACACACATTTGCAGAGAGAATTGTAGAAAGAAGAAGAAGGAGAGAAAGAATAAAAGAATTATCATTAACTGTTTCCACACTCAAAGAGTGAATAATTTACAATATATATAGGATACATGAGTAACTAATGCATTATAGTGGTGGTCTAGAGTGATCTGGACACACACCAATAGTTACGGGAGTGAAATTCCACCTAGTCTAGTCTCTCAAGCAATTACGGGAGTGAACTGCCACCTAGTTGAGTTAACTAGTCAACTAGTCTTCAGTTAACTGA
This sequence comes from Picea mariana, assembly GCA_032191745.1. Classification (NCBI taxonomy): domain Eukaryota; kingdom Viridiplantae; phylum Streptophyta; class Pinopsida; order Pinales; family Pinaceae; genus Picea; species Picea mariana. The sequence goes on along the minus strand of JASDQU010371824.1, from coordinate 10,716 downwards.
CTAAACATAGAGTAGTGAGGAGTAAACACATGAAATCAAGGGTAATGCACCAGTCTGGTGATGATCCCAAGGCAAGTGTGCATTATATGGTGATGATCCCAATGTTGCATGGTGACAAAACCAATGCAACATCTAAACTCAATTCAACTAGTCAAACTAAAGTGTCAACTGAAAGAGAATATTCTCCAGGTGGAATATTCTCCCCTAACATATAGAAAAATGGATAATGACTAATTATGACTAATAAACAAGGAAAAACCTTAGGAAAAATAAATCCTAGGTGTGTGTGAAGTAACTCCAACACCACCCCTGAACATCACTATGGTGAAAATAAAGAATGGGTCCTGACAACAAGGCCATGTTAGGTACCCAAATACAAAAGATACAATGAAATAAAAGAGGAAAGAGGGAAAACCTCATGGAATCCCCCCCCTCAAATTACAATTCATAAAATAAAATAAGCCGAGAAGGAACAAAAAACAATTGCTAAGCAACCTTGTCCTTCACTCCAAGAAAACCTCACAAATGTGCAAGTTTATGCTCGTTGAAGATTTTGTGGAAGATGTAGATGTCTGCATGGATCTGATGAAGTATATGCATCATTTATATTTCCACACATATCCAGTTTCTCTTCTTGTAATGAAGAAGATCCAAATAAATTTTGGATAAAACTTTGAAAACCGTGCGGCCATTTCCCGAAAAACGTTGAAATTTTGTTGATTTTGAAATGATCATAACTTCAGTTCCTAGACTCCATTTCGGACGATATTTTTTTTGAAATTGGATATTTTCCTAAGAGGAATTCAAATATACAATTATTTTATGCAAATTTTGTTATAAATATTATAATTGAGTCTGATGTGTGCGGCTCCCTTTTTGTCTACTGAGATGCATGCATTGCGCATGGAAAAGTGTCTGCTTGTGACTCTTGAGATGCATGCCATATATATTCCACATGAATTTCAGAAAACAAATGTGAAATGGAGTATACCTCATCTTCAATTAATGTAATACAATTTTTTGCAAAAACTTGTGTAAAAGACTCTTCATAATAAAATGTTTGATCTTCTAATTGCTTCTCTTCTGGCTCTATCCATTCAACCTCCTGCATGAAATATTCACAATCTTCTTTATTCCCAAATAGAACCTCCAATCTGGTCCATAATTCATTTGTATTTGACTCTTGTGAGTCATCATATACTTGGTGGATAATTTCTGAAGAAATAGACAAGAAGATAAATCCTATGGCCATATATTATCTATTGAGAAAGTCATTTTTCTCATTGACGGAATCAGGCTCTACTTCCATTTCCATGGTTATTTGGTATAATTCTCTACTTCTGAGAAGAAGTATAATCTTTGTCTTCCACTCCAAATAGTTATAATGCATGAGAAGTATTATCGGTGAGTAAAACATAAATTCCATCTTTTCTGCGTTCTTCAATCTTCAATACCTGCAAAAAATAATTTTGTGTAGCTTTTTCTTAGAAGTCCATCAGCTCTGATACCATGTAAATGTGTTTAAACTAAACATAATAGATCTAGCTAAACAATAATACACAATTTACAGAGAGAATTGTAGAAAGAAGAAGGAGAGAAAGAATGAAAGAATTCTCATTAACCATTTCCACACTCAAAGAGTGAATAATTTACAATAGATATAGGATATATGAGTAAATAATGCATTATAGTGGTGGTCTAGAGTGATCTGGACACACACCACCAATTACGGAAGTGAACTACCACCTAGTCTAGTCTCTCGGGTAATTACGGGAGTGAACTGCCACCTAGCTGAGTTAACTAGTCAACTAGTCTTCAGTTAACTGACTGAACATAGAGTAGTGAGGAGTTAACTCAGGAAATCAAGGGTAATGTGCCAGTCTGGTGATGATCCCAAGGCAAGTTTTCATTAGCTGGTGATTATCCCAATGTTTCATGGTGACAAAACCAATGCAACATCTAAACTCAACTCAACTAGTCAAGCTAAAGTGTCAACTGAAAGAGAATATTCTCCAGGTGGAATATTCTCCCCTAAAATATAGGATACTGGATAATGATTAATTATGACTAATAAACAAGGAAAAACCTTAAGAAAAATAAATCCTAGGTGTGTGTGAAGTAACTCCAACACTTGATAGGCTTATGGGGAGAGTTACCCCCTATCAATGCTCTGTCTCCCTTGGTATAAGAGCATTGATCTATTGTTTTACTTGGTTTCAAGAATTTTTCCCTAGTTTTTCTTAGTCCTTTGATTGGAGGCTTTAGCCAAAAGTCCTTAGCATTTTTTTTTTACTTTTTTTGTATAAGAGATTGGAATCAATCACTTATTTTTACCTCTCCTTGAGTTTGTAAATTCTTTAATTTACAGAATTATATGGCTACCTTGGATAAACAATATCCCTTGATCAAACAAGCCTTCCAGTAGTCTGATCTTCATATCGTAATATTTCATAATTCTGTTTAACTTGATTTATTTGATGTTTTTGTTAACTTGAAATTGCAAAGGTTTCTTTGTTTTAGGTTTCTTTGTCTCCTTGTTTAGAAAGATTTGGTCTTTTGAAAGCTTGGAACTCTTTTATTTACTACAACCTAGCTTGAATCTTTGGTTTTTGCTACTCGTTATTGAGGATTGTCAAGAGTGATTGTCTTCTTTCTCTTTTACATATTATTGAGTCCTTGATTGAACAAGTTATCTCACACTTGGTTTCTTTCAGTTCTCAGTAGTTTTTTAGTGCACTTTGTTTGATTCCCTTTTTGCTTCGTATTGTTTTTGTTAAACTGTGATCTCTTTCATTCCAATAAAAGTAAAGAAGAAAAAAAGTATTTTCATTTGAATAGATTTCATTTCATACATAATCTAAAAAATAGTTTTTTGCATTCTTAGGAAATCTATTTTTGTGCATGAGCTAGTCTTGCATTTGCATTTGGATTTTGTAAATGTATGTTTGATAGTTTAATATAGTTGAAAAAGTTGCATAATTTTGAGTGCTTTCCTATGTTAAGAAGAATATAACTCTTCTCCTTCTCATAGATAAATTTCATAAAAATTAAATGATTGCATCTCATTCTTTTTTCATTCTATTGGAGACAAGTCTCACACATCATTAGTTTCATCTCCATGAACCTTTTGACTAAAAACGACCATTAAAATCAACCAATGTGATAGTAAAATCAACTGGGAATTTTTGGTTTATAACACACCAACATTAGCATATGATTAGGGTCTTTGGACTAGGAAAGGTGAGTAAATTGTCCAAGACTACTAAATAGATTGTAGAACACTAAAAAGTGGTAAACTCCAATTGTCGTATAGGCATAGTCGAGAACCCCCTCTAACACATGGGATAAACACAAGGTTGTGTGAAGAAGAGAAGCAGACATTACCCCTCCAAATATTGACCGATCATAGTGGAAAGAGAAGATATTGGGGGTTTTTCTTTAGAAACTATTGGTTTCATTTGGTCTTGAAACTTCATGAATATCTAATCCGTTCGATGTCCTCAAGAGCCTTACTGGTCCATTTGTCTTTAGTTCTCTTCAAGAACTTCGTACTTTGATATCCTACCCATAAGTCCGATCCTGACTGTTGATTGTACCCCCATGGAGGCTGACTGCAAGTTGGTAACTTTAGTGACCTTTCCTAAATATCTACAGAGGTGACTATGGGGGGAATCCCATGGTACCTAGGTCAGATGTCGTATCACACTTTCAATACCCTTGGAGGGTATCCCTATTAAGCGAGGGTTACTTGCACCAAGAAGGTCTATTACATGCTGGTAGGGGTAACTACTTCTCATATATTCACTGACGGCTTGAAATCATGTCTTTAGAAGATGCTTGAACCTATTGTTGCTTGGTTGATTGCATTTACTTTTCTTAGGGGTGTGTTTCATTGATTTTTGTAGTCAGGCTTAGGGATTGTTAAATTTTTTTGGTGGCTGACCAAGGTCTCTAAGGATATTGCAGAATGCAAGGTTTGGATCATGAAGTTCAAGAACCTCAACACAATGTTTCTTACGAAGGAGCGGTCGAAGATCAAAATTTTGAAACCGAGAGTGTAGCTCCTGGAAGTGGCCAACACATAGATGAAACAACCACAACCTTCAACATATTCCTATTAGGTTCAATCCAATTCATCCCAACAACCTGAAGGAAAGAAGAAAAACAAGGGTAAATATAAGAAATATTATAACTAGTAGGAGAGTACAAATATTTTTGATACCCAACCAAAAAGGAAATCTAATTTTCCTTGCATGATTTGTTCGAAGGACCACTACATGAAGGAATGGCCTCATCATGAGGAAGGAAGTAAATTTATGAAAGGTACCTCCCTACCTATATTGTTAACTGACCCTTTCCCGATTCAGTAGAAACAAATCATTGCAACAAATATTTCTTGTCTGCAAGGGGGAAATGTAGGTCATTCCCACCATGGGGATACTTCCTCAAGCACCACTCAGGTCTTTATGTGAAAGGAGAGAGTTAGTCTAATGACCAGATCTAGGACTTATGACACTCCTTCAGATTATCATGTCGATGGAGGTGCTACCGAATAGCCTTCCAGTTCCATTCCTCCTCCATCTTATGCCCCTCTTTAGATTGAGAGTCTATTTCTAACCTAGTGTCGCACCCACCCAAGGGCACAATTCAAAAAGAAACATTTAATACAAGTACCCATGCCGCTCAAAAAAATAATATTGTTGAATATTTGGTGCAGGAACTTTGTGCTATGTCGACTCTTGAAGTTCTACAGAACTATCCAAGTCAATGTAGAACCTTGTTTTCAACCATTGGATCTATGGATCGAGAGTTATCAAACATGATTATGTTCAATCTGGACTATTTTAAATCGATGCTTTCCCACAACCTAGAATTCCAAATTCAAGTTATGGTTGGAGGAAAGAACATCCATCACATTGTATTGGATGAAGGAGCCTCCTCTTGTGTCATGTCATTGTCCTGCTGGAGAGCCATTGGTTTTCCTAAACTTCACCAGTCTCCTACCACCCTTAAATCGTTTGATGGATGTGGTTTCCAATCTCACAGACACTTGAATTCTTTCAATGTGGAATTGAAGGGTAAAATTTATTCTATCGACATTGAAATGGTTGAGGCACCCTTGGATTATAATTTATTTCTTGGTTGCAGTTGTTTCTATGTGATGACTATCATCACTTCTTCAATATTTTTCATTTTTCAATTTCCCCATCAAGGGAAAATTGTGACTGTTGACCAACTTGATTATTGCACTCCAGACCTCCATAATTCCCCAACGAATAATTTTTTTCTAGGACATTCTAGTCTTGAGTATACAAGTGTAGAAATAAATCTCCTTAATAATTCATCAATCAAGAGGATTTTTCCTTTCATTCCCCTAATGCCCCAAAGGTTTCCATGTTACATATGATTTCTACTCAGGTGCAACAATCCATAGAATCACTTGATCCTTTAGTAGTACCTAGTATTTACGAGCATAGTTCATTGTCTTTTTAAAGCTCAGTAAAAAATGAAACACCCCCCTCCATTTGAGTTGAGTATTCATTTGGATAGAATACTTGATTCTTCTTTTCCTCAACCTGGTGAACATATTCCTATTAGTATCCAGAAGTCTAAATTGGTAAATAAGAAGAGTCAACGGAGGAAAAAATGCTTGGGGGGAAAGTCTCTAGCCTTTGGACATCACGCTAGAGATAAGCCACTAGCTTCTACCAATCAAGATGGGGGAAAAGTACCTCTAGAGAGACCCATTTCTATGAGTGATCTTGGCTTGGGGGTCGTTCCCATCAGAACTTAGTATTCTTCTTTATATGAGCTTAGCAAGCTTAGTATTTGTTCTTTCTCGTGCTCGTAAATACATGAGAATAGGTTACCAAGGTTAGTATTTTATCTTTCTCATGCTCATGAATACATGAGAATAGGTTATCGAGTATACATTTATCACTTTTATGGACTCATAAAATGTATAAGAAAAATGAACTCTTTGGAGTCTCCTTTAATCTCTTCTCGGGCTCCCTACACATGAAAATATTGTCGGGTGAGATTTTTTCTTTTCGCACTCGTTAAAAGGTTTGAAAGGGTGTCTTTTGAGTGGTAGTTTACCCCATTTTTGACCTTGTAAAACTAACTACAAAAAATATTAACTCTAGTCAATCATGACTAGAAGAGTTATCCCTTGTATTTTTTTACATTTTTTCGGGCTTGGGGGACTAAATTTACAAAAAAGAACATCCACGGAGTTGTATTTAAGTTATTTTCATACTCTCTAAACATGAAAAACCATTGAGTTTACCTACTTTGGGTTCGTAAAATGATGCATTGAAGGACTTATATGGCATTGAACTCCAGGACCTGTACGAGACCGAACTGATCCTTCTTCCAGTTCGTTAAACATATGTTGAGGTAATCATAGAAGATGAACTATATCGAGAATATGTTATCCTACTCAAGATCATTAAAAAACAAAAAGGTACTCACCAATCATGGTGGGGGAAAAATTAAAAGAAGTGGTTCACGATTTTTAGGAAAAACTTATTGTAGTTGTTTTTTGTCTCCATTGAATGTATCACATGTTTTCATCTCATCTTATAGTTGGGTAATATTCTTGTATCTGGTTCATACCAATTGTATGTTTCATTATACTTTTACTTTCCATTCGAATATTTCTCTTATTATTATCACATTATGTTATTGGTACTCGTCAAGTCAATGCTTCCAAGTCATTTTTCATGCCTTGCAATGTTTAAGGGAGTTTCATTTCAAACTAACCATCTACAATATTACCATCTTTCAACCTCATGCTAGTCCATACTAATTTAATCCACCATCTTACATCACCTTCTCGTGTCGGTTTAGTGTCAATTATGAGGGATACATCATGGCCCTCCTTCGATAAGCCTTTTCCTGTTGACTTCAACAAATTTTCTAGGAATTTGACTTGGAAACTAGTTAGTACCTTGGGACTTGCATGCCTCAATGGAAAACCTCCTCTATTTCATTGGTAGGCTTACATCATTGACCTATGATCGAATTATTCCATGAGTGTTCAAATTCAACTCATTTGTTCATATTCGCTGGAATGTACTAAGGTACCTTGGGATTCATTGTAATCATTAGTGATTTCCCTCGCATTTGTTAAAGATATACATTAATAACCACTAATAAAGTGGTTTGTACCATGTTCGACATCAAGTCATCTATTAACATGACTAGAATCATACCATTTCAGGATTGGGATGAAGACCCTAGGTTGCATGCTAACTTTGTTATGTGCTTTACCCAGGATG
>JASDQU010371822.1:76141-87461 GCA_032191745.1 Picea mariana | reverse complement strand
TTGTATCAAGGGATGGAATTTGGAATCAAATTATTATACAAATATACATTGAATCCTACTCTATTGAAGAGTGGATCAAACGTACATCCAAGAGCATTTGTTATCCTGGTAGATAGATAAGGATTGGTGGTAATCTATGGGTCGGAAGTGGAAATGATTTCAAGTTACTTGAGAATCTAATTATTTCACTCCAAAGGAAAGGTATATATAATTTGGCATAAGCAACCTCACCAAAACTCACTACTATTTGGCAACAAATGGAAGAGGGAATAGCAATTGGGCTTCAAAGGACTTGAAGGTGAGCACTGGGAGTCCTACATAGCGAAGCTTAACATGGGTAATCTTTGAATTAAAGAGGTAGAATGTGAGTTTACATTATCCAAGAACCTTGCATTAGGGGTCTACAATACCATGTTAGGGTACAACACCATGTTTGTCCCTAAAAGTCTTGAGGATTTGTAACGACGATGGAAACCTGATGCAGGAGCATCGACCGCAGGGTTACAGGTGAACCAGAAAATCAAGGTGAGGATGGTAATGGTGACACAAAGGGAGAAATAGGTACAGGAATGAAGAATTGCAATTGAAGAATGGTTGATGAACCAAGTATGAGAAAGAGTTTCTCAGAGGAACGACGGATACAGCGGTTGGTGACCCATGTATTCTAGTGGATGGTTACTCTTTTATATGGACTTCAACAATGTTTATGTTTTGTAGGTACAAGAAGAAGATCGAGAAAGAAGAAGAGCACATACCATGGAAAACTGAAGATGAATGGAAAAGAAAGTACAGAACTTAGAAGAGAGAAGGGACCAGTTTAATGAAGATTTCTCATGAAAGAGGGAACATTCAAATTTGTGATATTTAATGAAAAAATATGATTGAGATTGTAATAATGTAGGATTATTCTAGAAAGTATATGTAGGAATGAGAGATGGAGAGAAATGAATAAATGTAGGGATGAATATTGTTAGGAGAATCATGGAGATCTTGTGGAGAGATCATAGGAGATAGTTAGGGAGTGATTGTTAGAACTAGTCACCTATTTGGTCTAACTAAATAAGCTAAATATAATGGATTTGTTAGGATCACTTAAGTCTTATATAAAGTGATCATTAGTATCACGAAAGAGATATATGTGAATGATTGATTAATAAAATTTCCCCTTAGGGGTATTTGAGAGCACATATTCCTTGTGTCCCTTATTTGTCCCTTGTTTTGCATAATGTCCACTTACGTGTGTATTTTAATTCCATTGCAACTCTGATTTCATCAAAACCACCATGGAAGATCAAATCACCCTTAAAATCCCTAACTTGGGAAGTACTATGAGAAAGAAATAGACATAGCCCCAGTAGAGTTACATTATGCAAGGAAGGGGCAAACATTGTAAGTCATATGCTTGTATCATGCTCATATACTAGGAAGGTTTGCACATAAATGGATTTGATCACTAAAGTAAAGAATTGTTGGGAAGGGGGCCCAACCACTAACCGTTTTAAGCAAGGAATACAAAACCCTTCCATTAATTGTATCTTGGGGCATATGGTTGGTTGGAAATGAGCACATTTTCAAGGATAAGTTCATGCCTCCTTTCCAATGTGTTTCTCAAATCATCTCATGATCCCAATGATAAGTCTATGCCTTGGGGGAATTTGATGGTGCTAGTGAAGGCACTCCTCCCTATTGTCTAGAAGGTAGCATTATCTTCTTAAGTGATTCTTAGTCCATTATCTTTATGGCTTGCATGGGAGAGGAGGGGGGGTGGGGGTCAAATAACTATACCAAACTCCTTTCTTTAACGTTGCTCTTAAAAATGGTTATAGGTAGAGTTGTGTCCAAATTTCAAGTGTTTGGTGACTTATTGGTCACTATTAATTAGATAAAGGGAAAATTCATAATGGGAAATTTGGTGTGGAGTCCTATATTCGAGAAGGTGAAAAAATGTTTTCAACTCAATCTCATGTCCTCATGTTTACAAAGAATGCAACATTGACATCAGCTCTCTTTCCAAAGCACACCAACCAATCATTGATACTTGGCTATGGAAAGGGACAAAGAATGGTTCAATGGTTCATGAAAACATCCTCCCTATATGTGTTCGAGGGGTAGTGATCCAAAACAATCCCCACAACCTATGTAATCATATGGTCTCAAATTCTATTGAAAATGTCTACACATTGAAGAGTGTGTCAAGATATTTCCAACACAGTTTGAATACGACCAATATGACGCCATATACAAAAGATATGGCATGTTGAAGCCCAACGGGAAAAAAATGCAAACAAGGTACATTGTTCATGTCATCATGTTGACTAGACTTGTACGGAATTGTGAAATTGCTAGGTGATCCAATCACATTCTGACAGACCAATTAGAAAGTGACATGTGGCAGAGAACAAAAAATGGGTTTGTTTGGTCTCAAATCTTTGGAAGCGTGGGATCTATGTTATTGCGCCATTCTCAAATGGGTTTAGAATCATTTTGATATATAAACCTTATTGCAAGTTTCATTGCAGTGCATGTGGTATAATTCCCAAATATTTGCAAAGGATTAGCACCCAAGCCACCACATGGTTTCAACATGGCGCCCAAGCAAAGTGGGATAATTCCATGGAGGTCAATTTAAAAAAAAAAAATTGAAAACTATTTTAAACCTTTCGTGTATCATGCCAACTAAGCAATGTAAGACATGGTGTATCCTCAAGGAAAAAAATATAGAGGGCGGATTTGGAGGGATTCGAACCCCTACCTTCATGGAAAAGTGATAGCACCTTAACCATTACATGACACGCTTTGGAAACAATATAGGGAGGGAATATTGTATATTTAAAGGAGTTCATGGGGAAAGCCCCTTTATTGGGAGAATAGGAAAGTTTGTGTTCATTTTATTACAGGAAGAAGCAATTGAAGATCAAGAACATGTGCTAATGTCTTCCCAGAAGACATTAGAAACTATTTTTGCAAATTGAAGGCCATTATTTGGTATAAAGAGGTATAATCATGTATTTTGCACCCTTCTTAATGGATAGGTTTGTCATTTGAAGTGGGCCCAAAGATGTAGCCCATATGGTTGAACTATGTTATCAATTTTCTAAGTATCGCATATATTATTTCAGTTCTTGTTTTAAATTCCAGTCTTTAAACACTAATTTTTAATTAATTAAGTCGATTTTTGATGAAATTACAGGAAATTGAGAAGTTTGTTATAAATTTCTGATTTTCTTTTAAGAACAAAGAATTTAGCACGAATTTCTTGTTGAAATTCTTTTAATGCTTAGCTCAAGCACATATAGTTTATTTCAATTTAGCATGAACTTGAACGATAAACAATGCAACAATACAGTATACAATAGTTGCAGTAGCCAAGATCACAAGAAAAATAACCATGCACAAGAACACAAGAAGTTATCCTGGGAAAACCCTTCTGAACCAAGGGAAAAACCCAACAATCCTTTGCTATAGAGTCTAGAGAAGATCACCCTTTCACCACAAACCCTATTGCACACAAGAAGGTGCTCTATGACCAAGAAATATTGTGCCTAAGAGAAGTGTGCACTTCAGCCTTACAAGTATGTGTTGAGATAATGAAACAAGTGTGAGTGAGTGATCCACAATGGGAATCTATGAGATAATGAAACAAGTGTGAGTGAGTGATCCACAATGGGAATATAAATCTCTTATTTATACATGACCTAGATCATCAAATGAATGTGTCTATTGGCACAATAGGGCCGACTTCTATAACTAAACAATATAATTAATCTTTACACAATATTAATTATCTTTACATGGTGGGGCCGACTTGTACCCTTTACAATACAAATTAGGGTTTTACCAAAGTCTTACTCATTGACAATATAGCAAGGGATCTCACACATCCTCTAGTGCTCTGCCACTAGGGACACGTCCACATGTGCTCTGCCACAGGTACGTCACTCTCAACAAATCAACTCAACTAAGTCCATAGGAGTACTATCTGGAGAGACATCTCAAGTCGACTCAACTAAGTCCATAGGAGTCCGACAAGAGACCATCTCAATTCATCTCAACTCAATCCAAAGGAGCACGAAAAGAGACCCCACACATCATCTCAACTCAGTCCAGAGGAGTATGACTCACCCATCACATGGGCGTTCTCACAGATTGTCTCAACTCAGTCTAGAGGAGAATGACCTGGAGAATGTCTCATGAAGCTGCAATCATCAACACTCCCTCTCAGCTAGGGAGGCATTCTCCACCACACCAAGTCTCTCACGGAAGTACTCAAACTTCGTCCTGGCAAGCAATTTGGTGAAGACATCCGCAACCTGCTCATGTGTAGAAAGGTATTGCACATGTAATGCTTTCCTCTACACCATATCTCTGATGTAATGGTATTTGATCTCGATGTGTTTTGATTTATCGTGAAACACAGGATTCTCTGAGAGCTTCACACAGCTCTGGTTATCGCAATGGATAACAGTGGAATCCATCTCATGTCCAAATAAGTTTTCAAGGTTCTTGCGAAGCCACACTGATTCGTGGACTGCCACACATAATGCAATGTACTATGCTTTTGTGGTAACCAAAGCCACAAAATTTTGTTTCATGTTGCACCATGAAACCATGGCATATCCCAAAGTAAAACAACAATTGGATGTGCTCTTACAGTCCACTGCGCTCCCTTCCCAATTTTCATCGGTATATCCCTGCAATCTCATGTCTACACTGGAGGCATATCTCAGTCCATAACCAACTATGCCTCGTAAATATCTCGACACATCCTTCGTTGTTATCTAGAGTGTTTGTCTCAGCTGACTCATAAACTGACTGAGTACACTCACTACATAGAATATATCAGGTCTGGTGTTAACCAGATGCATCAATGATCCAATCAGTTGTCTATAAAGATGTGGATTAATCTTTCCTGAATCAAAAGAAGCCTCATTCCTTTTCTTCAAATTCATCACCATCGGTGTAGGCATGGATCTGCAATCTGTCATCCCAAAATTATTCAATAACTCCACTGTGTATTTTCCTTGACTCAGGAAAATATCATGAGTCCTATGTCACACTTCTAGTCCCAAGAAGTAGTGCATCATCCCAATGTCTTTCATCTCGAATTCAGAAGTGAATGCACGATTACATTCAACAATAAGGATTTCTTAACTGGTGAAGAATAAGTCATCAACATATAGGACCAAAATTAGGCACTCGTCACCAACAATGTTGTAGTATAGGTTTGGATCAACAACAATCTTGTTGAAGCCCAAACTCATCAAGTATCCATCAATCTTTTCATACCATGCTCGAGCTGTCGTCTTTAGTCCATACAGGGATTTCTTCAACCTACAAACATGAGACTCCTTCTCATGTATCACGAATCCATCCGGTTTCTCGATGTAAACTTCTTCCTCAATCTCACCATTGAGAAAAGTTGTCTTGACATCCATCTGATGTAGTCTCCAACCCATAGATGTTGTGAGGCAAATAATCGTACGGATGGAAGTGTATTGGGAAATAGGAGAAAATGTATCCCCATAATCTATTCCCTCCACCTAAGAGAATCCTCTAGTCACAAATCTCGCTTTGTACTTCTCGACACTTCCATCATCTGCATGTTTGATCTTATAGATCCACTTGGAAGTCACTACAGACTTTCTTTCCAGTCTCAAAACAATATTCCACACATCATTCTTCACGATGGACTGATACTTTCTGGTCATGGCATGTTTCCAAACTGGTTGACCTGCTATGTCTCCATGACAAGAAGACTCTGTATCAATGATGTGGCTCATGGCTGAAACATAGTTCAAAAATATCGGTGGTCTCTTGCTCTCTCGGAATGTACCACAAAGAGCTACATGTCCCTCTACCTCCTGCAAAGTTTGTCAAGCCCACGCAGGCCTCTTTTGATGTATTGCAATGTCTCTGGGAACATCAACTGGAGCTATGGGATCGACTGGATCAACTGAATCTGTAACCGTCTCCCTCTGAATTGTTGAAGTGGGAGAGGGCATTGTTTCTTCCTTATTCTCACTGTCAATCTCCATATGAGATTCTTTGGATCTTCAAAAGGCTATCTCTTCCTCAAAGGTGACACCTTTGCTAACCTCAATTTGTCTCTAACCAGGGATGTAGATCCAGTATGCTTTCGAAGATTCATTGTACCCCACAAATGTACCCTTTCTACCTGAAGGGTCTAGCTTGGTTCTCTTTTCCTTGGGTACATGAAAGTATACTGGACACCCAAATATCCTTAAGTGTCCAACCTCAGGCTTCACTCCGGTGAAGGCTTCTTCAGGAGTCATATTCTTCATAATCTTATGAGGACTCTTGTTCTGAGCGTACATTGTTGTCATGGATGCCTCTGCCCATAGAATCATAGGTAGATTTTGATCATGTATCATTGATTTGGTTGCCTTAATAATGGATCTGCTCTTCCTCTCTGCAACCCCATTCTGTTGAGGGTTATAAGGAATGGTGTACTCCCTCTTGATCCCTGCCTCAATACAGAAATTGTTGAAATCCCTGGAGGTGTAATCTCCTCCATTATCTGATCTTAGCACCTTGATCCTCCTCCTGGTCAAGTTCTCAACCTGAGCTTTAAACTCTTGAAATTGTTGAAATATTGTAACTGCAAAGAGTATTCTATTTATTATTGATGTATTATTCATTAGATCAATCCCCTTTTCCGGATTGATCATGTCGAGTATTGTAAATGACCAAATCCCCTTTTGCGGATTGGTCAAACCCTAATTGTAATAGGCTAAATGAGAAGTTGGCCCCTGGAATATATTAAAGTGGTTAAAGTGGTTATAACCACCCAGAATGACAAGTCGGACCTACCAGTGAAAAGACACCTCAGTTCACACCTGCCAGATTGTATAAATAAGAGAGGTTGGCACCTCATTTGTTCATTGACACACTTGTTCACCAGAGCGCAAGTTTGGAGCTGCAGTTGGAGAAGAAGGAAGAGAGAGAGAGAGGTGCATTCTTGGAAGAGGAATTTTTGTATTGTTTGGTTTATTCTCTTGGCATTGTATTGGCTATCTATAATAAGGAAGTTTTCGCTAGGTTTTCTCCCCCATGAGGGTTTCCTAGGATAAATGATGTGTCTCTTATGATTGTGTATTTCTCAGTGATCCTATATATGTTATGGTTATCTAGTGAATTGAAAAGAAACCTAATAATAGATTAAACCTTAACATGGTATCAGAGCTAAGTTGAAGAGAGCATATTTCACAAGAAAAAGAGAAAAACATCATTGTTGTCGTACATGCAAATTAGGGCTTTTTAATGAAGAAGAATTTCAACCCCAAAACCATCTAGAAAAGTGTGCCCTACCTCAAGGAACTCTTTGGCACCTTCAGTGCACCTTTTCAGTGGGTAGATCTCCCGAAAAGTGAAACCCTAGTTTTCACAAAGTACCAGAAGTACCAGAAAACCAGAAGCACGGGTCCAGAAATCTGCATATCAAGTTTGGAGGGGTAAAAGTTATATTTTTTGAAATCTAACCACACCAGGCTACTCGCCTCAGCCAAGCGTACCTCTTGGTAAGTCCAAAATTCAAATTTGAGCATTTTCATTTTTTGGTCATTTTCCTAGCTCTAGGTAAAAAATGTTTGCAAGCACTAAGCTTGTTGACAAGCTAGAAGGTGTGGAAAATTTTTGTGCCTGGAAGTATAAGATTGGACTCATTCTTGAAGAGAATGACCTAGCAAGATTTGTTAAAGAAGAAGTACCAGAACCCGTCGATGTTGTAGATAAAACAAAGCACCAAAAGGACACAATTAGGGCTAAAAGAATCATTGCGGATTCTATCAAAGATCACTTGATTCCTCAAGTATATTCAAATAAGACTCCAAAAGAAATGTTCAATGCCCTAACCAGATTATATGAAGGAAAGAACATAAATCGGAAGACAAATCTAAGAACTCAACTCAAGAATACAAGGATGCAGAAAGGAGAAGCGATCCAGGAATATTTCTCCAGAATATCTGAATTCAAAGAACAACTAGAAGAAATTGGAGATACTATAGACGAAGACGAACTCATAATGACGGCCCTTAATGGTCTCAGAAGACCTTGGGATTCATTCATCCAAACTATTTGTGCCAGAAAAGAGAAACTACTATTCGACAGTCTTTGGGAAGAATGTATTCAAGAAGAATCAAGAGTAGCTAACCGAGAAGCCTTACTATCAAGAGATGAAGATCAAGCCCTAGCTACTCATACTAAAGGAGGAAGAAAGAAGTCTTACTTCCAGAAAGAAACTCATAAAGAGTCTCAAACCCAAAACAAATTCATACATAAAGAATCTCATCCAAGGAGATTCCAGAAGAAAGGACAAAGAAAAGAAAGAGATTTATCATCTTACCAATGCTATCATTGTGACAAGATGGGACATATTGCGAGACATTTTCCAGCTAGACGAGAAGAATACAAGAAGAATAATAAGAGGCATCGTGCCCATGCAGTTGAAGATGAAGAGCCACCCACAAAGATGATAAAAGAATGAATTGAAGACTATATCTTAATCTTGGCCCTCTCAGGATTAGTATCACCTGGAGAGGATACTTGGCTCATTGATAGTGGTGCTTCCAAGCACATGATAGGTCAAAGACACATTTTCTCTTTCCTTTCAAAAAAGAAGTTTTCTCAGAAAGTTACACTTGGAGATGATTATCAATACCCTATCAAGGGAGTAGGAGAATCAAACTACAAGCTTAATTCAGGGACTCCAATGAAGATGAAGGATGTACTATATGTACCAGGTTTGACAAAGAATTTACTCTCCATATCAGCTTTAGAAAATAAAGGCTTCAGAGTTGGCTTTATAGATGGAAAAGTTCTTATGTGGGATAAAAGAAAAAACATGAAAGAAGCAAACGTTATTAGAAAAGAAGGTGGCTTGTATAAGCTAAAGGGTCACTCAGAAGCAGTCATGACCCATGCCATTGAGAATCCATGTGAACTTTGGCATAGAATATTAGCCCACATCAACTACAAGGCATTACCGTATGTATGCAAGGCAGTCACAAGTCTACCAGAACTCAAGGTTGACCACGAAGGTATGTGCAATGGATGTGCACAAGGGAAGAACATCAAGAACCCTTTTCCAAAGAGAGACATTAAAGCGGAAGGAGTCTTAGAACTCATTCACTCATATGTGTGTGGCCCAATGCCATCATCCTGCATCAGTGGGTATGTATACTATGTATCTTTTATTGATGACTATTCTCGTAAAACCTGGGTTTACTTTTTGAAATCAAAAGATGAAGTGTTTGGTAAATTCAAGGAATTCAAAGCCTTGATAGAGAACATTTCTGAAAGAAAGATCAAGATACTCAGGTCAGATAATGGAGGAGAATACACCTCAAAAGAATTTGTAAACTTTTGCAAAGATGTCGGGATCAAGAGGGAGCTCACCAATCCCTACAATCCTCAACAAAACGGTGTAGCAGAAAAAAAGAACAGAACTATAATGGAAGCAGTGAAGACCATGATCCATGATCAAGATCTTCCAATGTGCTTATGGGCAGAAGCAACAAGAACAACAGTGTATGTACAAAATTGATTGTCCCATAGTGCACTTGGGTTCAAGACCCATGAAGAGATGTTCTCTGGAAAGAAGCCAGAAGTAAGCCCTCTAAAAATATTTGGCTGCCCAGTATTTGTACATCTTCCAAAAGAGAAGAGAAACAAGTTGGACCCTTCAGGAAAGAAGGGAATATTTATTGGATATTTTGAGGTCTCCAAGGCCTTTAGAGTTTATATACCAGGTCACCATCATATTGAGATCAGTAGGGATGTGACCTTTGATGAAGATGCAGCACTCAAGAAATCAAGAAGATGCCATCTTGAAGAAGTATGTGAAGAGGAACCTATAGCTCCTAGAGTTGCAGAACTAGTGAGGGAAGTCATAGCTTCCCCTGATGAGGAAATTCTAGAAGATCATGACATAGTAGAATTTCAAGAACCTCCTTAGATGATGATCTCCCACAAGAGAAAGCTAGCCTGGTAAAGGGAACTTATTCAAGATGGAGAGAAATATGGTGTCCCCGAAGGGACCATGAGACAAGTAAAGAGACCTAAGTCATTCTCCAGTTATATCGCTTTGATGTGTGATCTCTTAGAGAAGGAGCCTACCTGCTTTGAAGAATCCATTCAGAAGAAAGAATGGGCAAATGCCATGACAGAAGAATACCAATCCATTATAAAGAATGATGTATGGGAAATAGTTCCCAGACCGAAGAGAAAGGATGTGGTATCTTCCAAATGGATTTTCAAAATAAAACGTGTTGTTGATGGAAGTATCGAGAAATATAAAGCAAGGTTCGTTGCTCGTGGCTTTTCTCAAAAAGAAGGCATTGACTATGAAGAGACATTTGCTCATGTGTCCAGATACACTTCGATCAGAACCATCATAGCCCTTGCAGCTAAGATGAAGTGGAAGTTACACTAGATGGACGTGAAGACAACTTTCTTGAATGGTGTCATTGAAGAAGAAGTGTATATAGAACAACCTCAAGGATTTGAAGTTGAAGACAGGAAGACTCATTTCTGCAAGTTAAAGAAGGCTCTGTACGGATTGAAGCAAGCTCCTAAAGCTTGGTATGGAATGATCGACAGTTTTCTGACGAGCTTGGGATTTACCAAGAGTAAAGCATATTCTAACCTTTACTTCAAAGTTATGAATGATGAGCCTGTTATATTGTTGTTATATGTGGATGACTTATTCTTAATTGGAGAAGAAAAGCTCATCACTGAATGTAAGAAGAAGCACGCTGCAGAATTTGAGATGAAATACCTTGGCCTAATGCACTATTTCTTAGGTCTTGAGGTATGGCAGAGTCCAGAGAGGATATTCCTTAACCAAGGGAAGTATGCAGTTGAAATCCTGAAGAGATTTGATATGTTGGAGTGCAAGTCCATGAATACACCCATGAAAACAAAGTTGAAGCTCTTGGTCGACACTTCGTCAGAATTGATTGATGCTACGATGTATAGACAGATCATTGGATCATTGATGTATCTGATGAACACCAGACGAGATATTTGTTTTGTTGTAAACACTTTGAGTCAGTTTCTGGTAGAACCCAAACATGTTCACCTAGTTGCTGCAAAACATGTGATGAGGTACCTTAAGGGTACATTAGATTGTGGTCTCAGTTATGATGGAGATCGTGACTTCAGACTGAGTGGGTACACTAATTCAGATTGGGTTGGAAGTGTCTCTGAAAGGAAGAGCACTTCATGATGTTGTTTCAGTCTGAGGTCAGCCATGATCTCATGGCATAGTAGGAAGCAATCAAGCATTGCTCTCAGCACAGCG